>MKEJ01035828.1:0-16144 GCA_001753735.1 Embelia ribes
GTTTAATAATTCACAATTACTTTTTTGATGTTTCTGTGTACCAACATTTATGAGCATAACATATAGGTTAATTGAGGAAACATATATGTATGGCTAAAAATAATATGTAAATAGAAGGTGACAATGTACATAATACTATAGTAAAAAATTAGAAAAATTGAGCTTTCAATAAAAAATAATTAATAAGTAAATAATATATTTTTAAAAACTTATCTAATGTATTGATGTATTTATTTTATTTTAATACCATTTTTTTAAAAAAAAATTATAAATAGTAAATTTCTCCTCAAGAAATTTACTTTAATATTTTTAGAAATTTTCCCGAGAAGAAAAAAATTCATAGGAGAAATTTCTTTGCCCCCTTTCTTATTTGAGAAATTAAGAAATACTACTCTAAATGCTCTTAGCTTTTCCTGTTTTAAAATAAAAACAATCAAGAAAACTTTTACAAAATATAGGAAAACTCATTCATTTCCTTTAGAAAGTTATATATCATGAGAAATGAAAAATTAAATATAAAATATTTTTAAATTTTATTAGGGCATAATATTTTTTACGTTCATTGGCGAACTGATACAAATATATCACGCGCCTAATCAATTCTCTTCTTATTGAAAGCTCAATTTTACCAACTTTTCACCCAGTATTATTATTTTTGGCCATACGTATTTTCGCAAATAACTTGCATATTATTCACATAATTATTAGTATACAGTAACATCTAAACAATATGTCAACTCAATATTTATTTAGGAGAGAGAGATGACAACTTGTGCGGCGAAAAGGCAAAAAAAAAAAAATTAATTATTGTTCTGATAGCGAAAAATTAAACACATTTTTTTAAAAATAATAGCGAATTATTTAATAATTTTTATTATTTTTTGCCATCAGTAATAATAAAAAATATATAGATATATAATTTTCACAATATTTTTTGTTATTGTACCATTTAATTCAAATTGGATATCACGTGGCCTAAAAATAAAAAAAAAACTGTAAGTGGGAAGTCCTCTCAATACAATAACTTTTTTGCATTTTAATTTCAATACAAATTATTATAATTAAAGAAAATTATTATCAATATTTTTTTATTTAAGAATAATTATAGTAATTTTTTTTTTATTTTATAATATTTTATTTTTAAAATATAGTAATTATGTACATTTTTGTTTTTTTTTTACAATTTCATGTATTGAATTGGTTTGCGTGTTAGTTGGGGTTTAGGGTCAGTGAGTTGTCAGAATGCACAATAATAATGGACAACTATTATTGAATTTAGGCATGAGGGATAGATTTGTCATTTTGGGAGCCTATTGACAAAAATGACTTGGATGCCACTAAATTAAATTCATTTAAAGTAGAAAATTGCTTTAAAAAATTAAAATCAAAAGAGAAAATGAATACAGACAAGAGATGTTGCAATTTTGAGTCACCCATTGACAAATCATATAAAATATAGTGAAAACTTTGGGTTTTACAAAGATGTTTTTCGCCTATTGTTGGAACTGTGTTGATGTAGCAGCTACCGTTGAAATGATAGTTTGGGGACCGTTCAAATGGTGCTACTGTTTGAACGGTAAGTATTAGGCCCTTCAAATGGCACCTATTGGAAATCAAAACCTTAATATTACTTCAAAATGTTTACTCGTCACTTACAAAGCTAGAATACGGGGAGCAAGTAAAAAGGAAATATAAGTGGATTTTGAACTAGATATACAATAAATGTAAGAAATATGTTGGAAATTTGCAAAAACATAAACCTTCGGGGATAACTAGATTTGAGATAGAAATCGATGTTATAATCTGATATGACATGTTGTAGGCCTTGGAAATATTAGTACAGAGTTCATTATGATAGTAGTCAATTCATATGTCTTTGATTTGATGATGTGTTGTTATAAGTTGTAGGCCTTTGAAATATTAGTTCAGGGTTCATTATGGCAAAGCTGGTTTAGGCCTTTGAAGCACGTTTAAACTAAGGCATGTTTGACTGCGAGTCATTTGTTTAGACCGTTGGAGCACATTTATACCAAGGCACATTTGACTACGAGTAATCGGTTTAGGCCTTCGAGGTGCGTTTATTCCAGGGCATCACGAACTGTCGTAGGCCTCAAAAGCTATGTTCCGATGTGAGCCGGTTCCGTGGGAATTAAAAGTTTTGTGAGTGTTTTAGGCTATGAGAGGACATATATCCTATGGTATTGTAGGTATTAATCATCCGTGAGTACATTTTGGCTACGATGGTCAGTACTATTTTAACTAGGTTCCAATAAAGGAACTCAGGATAGGGAAACCTGTCCATAAACCTTTACGCGTACAGGCTTGGAAGGACATGTATTGCGAGTGGGAGGACATGTATCCTATAGTGTGCTTTAGTTATAATTATTTGGCCTTGTTATACTTTTGGATTGAGATGTTAGTAGGCAAGTATATTATTGGTTATTTGCTTTCATTTTACTAATTCATTAATATCGTTATTTCAATAGATTGAACTTCTTTCTGACTCGTACCTATTATGTACTATTTTTCTAATAAAACACCAAGCAGGATCAAAAGTTGGAGGTCATGAGACTCAAGACTAGGAAGTGTGATCACTCGAGATAGGTTGTCGGGATGTTACCTTTATTTTTATTATATTTTTTGGACAGTTGTAGGCCATTGATCATGATTATGTTTTTTAACAGTT
Organism: Embelia ribes; assembly: GCA_001753735.1. Classification (NCBI taxonomy): domain Eukaryota; kingdom Viridiplantae; phylum Streptophyta; class Magnoliopsida; order Ericales; family Primulaceae; genus Embelia; species Embelia ribes. Next base: position 2,687 of record MKEJ01035828.1, read on the forward strand.
TAAAATAAAGATATAAGGCCAAAATATAATATAAAAAAAAGCCTAGTGGATTTTATTTACTTTGTCATTAAATTTGAGTATTTTCTTATTTTAGTAGGATTATTAGACTGTTTGCTTCAAATTTGAGTTGAAATATTGTTAGTGACGTATTTAGGATTGTGGTTAAATTATGGGGCGTTACAAGTTGGTATCAGAGTTCAAGGTATACGATAACCTTGAGAAATGTAGGTTGTTTGGTCTGTCGGTAGAAAGTCTCAAGTGAGTTGCATCTAGAAGGTCTAGGAACTTGACTGCCATGGATGTTTTGTGTGAATTGTGTGCCTTGTTTGTATCAATCCATGTCACATTACTTTCATATGCATATTTTATATTTAAAAACCAGTAGCCTTTTGTGAAGGATGTCGACGTTTAGTTCTATATTGGATAGACAGGGGATGCCCTATAGGCCTAATAAGGATCTCTGTCAGTAAACAAAGTCAACGATGAATTATTCAGGATTTGCGTACTTAATTTTTCCTTATTTTGTATAATGTGAACATGTGATTGATTTTTACTAACTTTCTTGAGCCTAGATATGGCACGTGAAGGACACAATGGATGTGATAGATATAGCTGCCATAGTGAGGAACATTTTAACCTACACCCATTGACACTCACTCAAACCGATGAGGTGATTGCACCTGCAAGGGTGCAAGAGGATGTTGTTATCGGGGGAGTGCAAAACGATGCTATTCATGAGGGGGCACTTGAGAAGGCTCCTGTAGCTGCACAAGTGGTAGATGCAAATAGACCTGCTTTAGTAGTAGTCATTGTCGACTTACTATGGTTGACAACGTTGATGATTCAATATGTTTCTCAAGCGGTGAAGATAGTACTTGAAGAGATGGGATTACAATAGACTGGTGATTCCCGTGTTTGTGTTCAAATTATGAAAAGTCAAGGATAATAGTTGAAGAGACAGAGCAACATTCGGATTGAGTGGAAAAGATAGTGGAAGGATGGAACATCGTACCTCAGGGACAAACAATTCAACTGCCTTATGTTATTGGGACAAGGTCGGTGAGCACAGGTCGGAAGGTTTGTCATGAGTACAAGAGAGAGGGGCACATTATAAGGCATTGCCCCTTGATGAAGTACAATGGGTGCGAAGTTATAGGGCATATGTAAAGTGTTTGTCCAGAGTTGACTACACCGACTCAGGCTGTTCGTACCATACCACAAGCACCACTGGTCACGTTTATTCAATATAGGGTGGCGGCTAGTCGTGGAGGTCAACATGCTAGTGGAAACAGAACTACTACACCTACTTTTGTATTGGTGGCACTGATGCGACTGCAAGCGTTTTAGAAAGTTCCTGTTACTCTAGTAGAGACTTCTGGTCTTGGAGATTTTTTATTAAACTTCTAACATTGGTAATGCACTACGCCATGCATACTTTATGCCGTTTTGGAGATGTTCTTAGCATTTTAGGATAGTGGTCGTATGATGTTGTGACTCACTTATAGAAACAAAATAGACTAGGAAATGAATATTCTATAGATTCATAATTTGGAGATGTATATATTAATGAGATTATGACACTTAAAAAGAAAGGTTTAGTCCTTTAACTTTGGAGTATTTGTGCAGTTGTGGATGTTTAATTTTAGGTTAAAAGTTTGGGTTCCTTTGGTTTAGAAATTTCAGGTTGTAATGTGAATAAGCAGTTTGAGGGAGTTGGTGCTTGGGATAACAAATCCCGATTTAGGTAAGTTTGTTTGTGCCATATAGACTAGGACATGAGGTTTGACTAAATGCAGCCTTACATGAATTAGTGAGTTCCTATTATCTATTTAAAATGTTGTAGTTGGAGACAGGTTGGGACAGTATAGGACAAGTCTAACATTTGTTATATCCAAGACTTGATGGTAATATGTCGATATGTATACATAAATGTGTAGGGGATGGGATAAGAGATTGTTGACTTAGCCTCTCATTGGTCTAGGTGATTAGTCAGGAAGAGCCAGTACTATCCAATAAATTTATGATGATTGGAGAATTTCTTTAGACGTTGGTTAGAGTGTATGACTCAAAGGGGAGATACTCGGACTAATGAATTAACTAGTGATATGAATCATAGAGACGTATAAAAGTGTGCAACAGTAAGAGGAATACATTGAGTGCTTGGATCGTTTGTATAGAGTGATGTATGTGATCAAGAGAATTAGGTGTATAATATGATGGACTAAATTGTGAGATGTTATATAGGATGAAGATGTGGAAATGTTTGGTTGGATGCCAACTAGCAGAGGCCTATTAGAGATGGGGATTATCAAAATGTGTAAGGTTGAAAAGGATGAGAATTACCAAGGCACGTGAAGTTGAAAAGTTTGAGAAATATAAAGAGAGAATAGGATGAATGATGAAGTGTTGAAATTTTAGAGACATTTGTGATAAGATAGAAATGCTAGCAAATACGTAATTTAGTTGAAGATGGACGATAGGGTAATAAAAACTAAAATACATGGTTGTAATGTCGATTGTGAACTGAGTAGGAGACATTAGAGTAAATAATATAGAACCAACTTTGAAATGTTGCGTGAATTAAAACTAGAATTTCTTAACCCTGTGTTGTCCTGATATTCGATAGAATACTCGACTGTAAGATGTGGGGTAGTGGCGTAGAGGATGGATTGAGATAAAGTAATGGACGTATATGTGAAGTGAATACCTTGTAGAGGTTTGGACAATGATTTGAATTCTAAGAGACTCCTATAGAAGAGCCTATTGTACCAGTTATATAGAAAGGGTTTATTTACTAGTCGAATTCTATTGTGGTGTGGTAAATATTGTAGGAACTCGTTTGTAGGTTCTTGATGATTTGATGATGTGATACGTCATAAGACTCTTTTGTGGAATAAAAGGGAGATATTGATTGAACCGTCATGGTCGTGAATATCGTAAGTCCTGTAGGGGTTGCTTTTGTTTGAAATTTCAGTATGAACAAATTGACTAGTAATAAAAGGAAATTCCTTAGGAGATTGGATAGTATGGCATTGCGTCAAGTTTCTAACTTGAAGGTGCAAGAGTTGTTGGTCGTAATGCATCTTATCGCCGATAGAATGTTGTAGTTGTTGTATGCCATGAGCGGACGTATCTTAAGATTGTGGAATTTTGGCTTTGTCGTAAGATTGGATTGGCAATTGTCGTGATAGGTACGTATGTGCATACCTAAGTTGTGGTATACCGTAGTATAGTTAGTTGTGTAATACACTCGAGTTGTTACATATAGATGTATAATTGTAAGGGTAGGTAGGGAAGGTTGAACAATGATATTGAGGAAAGACTGAGATAAAGTTGGGGATGCATAGGTGATATCAGAATCCTTCAGGATCTGTCGATTGCTAGGGCTGCCATTAGGTGTTTATGAATTGGTGGTATCCGAATAAGAAGCTACTGGGATATTTGTTGCTATGAATTGGCGGTACATAGATGTATATACCATACGCAAGTTTCGATGAAGAATAAGAGATCGATAAAAGTGGTTACAAAGAGCTTGACTAAGGTGTTAGGAATTGCTTTTGATTATGGTTGAAATTTTGAGGAAGAAGTTTATTTCTTCGGAGGGAGAGTTGTAATGCCTGAAAAATTAAGAGGACTAAAACTGTAATAAAATAGAAGTGGAACTGAAAACTAATTAGTTTTTCCAATTTCACATTCTCTATTTTTATTTCCCACGCTATATTGTCTTCAAAAAGTGAGGGGAATAGAGAAGGAAGGAAGAACCTCTTGCACAAAACCCATCGAATCCGAGAGAGAAAACACACCGCTCAACGATCTAAAGGTGAATTTGAGTTTATCTCCTTGCTTTCGTCATGTTGAGGTAAGTTTCATCCCCTAACTCTCCGAGTTTGGTCATACCATTGTAGCCCTAACCAATCCAAAATTTGTTATAAAGATTGATTTGAGTCTAACTATCATTGTTAAGTGAAGTTTTCTCGTAAATTGATCATAGAAATTGATCTTTGATAGATCAACTTCCCCCGCGCCTGGGGGGACCTTAATGTTACTTCAACACATTTACTTGTCACTTACAGAACCAGACTATGGGGAACAAGTAAAAAGGAAATATATGTGGACTTTAAACTAGATATGTTATAAATGTTAGAAATGTGTTTGAAATTTGCAAAAACATAAACCTTTGGGGATAACTAGATTGTTGAGATAGAAATCGAAATTAGAATATTATATGATATGTTGTAGGCCTTGGAAATGTTGGTACAAGGTTAATTATGATAGTAGTCAATTCATATGTCTTTAGTTTGATGATGTGTTGTGATAAGTTGTAGGCCTTGGAAATGTTAGTCTAGGTTTCATTGTGGCGGTAGTCGGTTTAAACCTTTGGAGTACGTTTAAACTAAGGCACGATTGATTGCGAGTCATCGGTTTAGGCCTTTGAGGTGAGTTTAGCACAGGGCACAACAAACTATCGTAGGCTTCGGAACCTATGTTCCAATATAAGCCAGTTCCGTGGGAACCAAAAGTCTTGTGAGTATTGTAGACTATTGGAGGACATATATCTATAGTATTGTAGGAACTATTCGTCCAAGAGTACATTTTGACAACGACGGTTAGTACTATTTTGATCCGGTTCCAATAGGGGAACTTGGGATAGGAAGCCTTTACGCGTAAAGCCTCAGAAGGATACGTATTCCGAGTGGGAGGCATGTACCCCACAGTGTTGTGTAGTTTATGACTTTAGTTGGAATTATTTGGCATTAGTTATACTTTTGGACTGAGATGTTAGTAGGTAAGTACATTATTAGCTATTTGCTTTCATTTTACTTATTCTTTGATATCGTTATTTCAATAGATTGGACCTTTTTTTTTACTCGTACCTGTTTGGTTGCATTTTTGCAATGTTTTTCTTATAAAATGCCAAGCAAGATCAATGACTTGAGGTTAAGAGACTCAAGACTAGGATGTGTGCTAACTCGAGATAGGTTATCGGGATCTTACCTTTGTTTTTATTATATTCTTTGGATTGTTGTAGGCCATTGGCCATGATTATGTTTTTCGACAATTTAAAATAAAGATGTAAGGCCAAAACATGATAAAAAGGCCTAGTGTATTTTATTTTTGATTTATCATTAAATTTGAGTATTTTCTTGTTTAAGCAGGATTATTAGATGGTTTGCTTCAAATTTTAGTTGCAATATAATTAGTGACGTATTTGGAATTGTGGTTAAATTTCGTGACGTTACAAGTATTTTTATACTGACACATGAATACTATTTGTTTGTATTGTAGCTTTTACTAATATCAATTATAATCAAAGATAATATTAAATAATATTTTCTAACACTAATTAACTAAAAGCTCAAACTTATTAGTCAAGCGACTTTGTTTATATATATATTTCTTCAAATATAACTTTGTCACATGTATATAGATTCAATTGAAATCCACCCAATTTCAGATAGAATATGCACATGTATTTTTATTTCTTTTCTTGTTATTATTGTTATATTTTAATTGAATGATGCAAAGAATCAAACTCAAAACTGTTATACACTCTAATACCGTTTTAAGTTACCGATTTAACTAGAAGCTCGAACTATTAATAATATACAATTTTCTTATTTTTTTATTTTATTCTCCACCATACACATTGCTAAATTGTATAATTCACTTGACAACGATGGACAATTGAAAAGTATAAAAGTGAAATTATTTATTTTATTTTATTTTATTTTATTTTTATGTCATCCGCTGCAATTTATTCCAAAAGTGATGTACAATACCCCTTAAGCATGGATTTTTCTGCAAATCTGTTTGGCTAACAGAGCTTGGCTGTGGACAGTGATTTGTTCAAAAACTATACTGAAGTAGGAAATATTAGACTTTGTGATGAGGGAACTAACATGAACCCCACCTGATTTTCAGGCCTTCGTGCATGATCCTCTGATAAACTGGCGACTCTTCAACTTTAATGAAGTCCCTCAAATGTCTGCCATTGTTAACACTCATGTTCCTGCTGTCGTTAGTGAAGAAACTGCTCCTAACAGAGAGTTGCTTCAGCCTCAACGAGGTGCTCGAGAGAGGGAACTTCTTCAGGTCTGTAGATAGAATTTATATGGGAACTATTTGTACTCTGCTGATGAGGTGAACTTACAATTTCGAGCCTATATGCAGGCTGTCAACCAACTAGGTGATGCAAATGAGGTCCTAAATGAGCGGGCTGTGGTTGTTATGGCTAGGATGAGCAATAAGCTTAAGGGACGTGATTTTTCTGCTAGTTCTTCCGTTTCAATGAATTCCATCCAGCATGCGATGGATCATGGTACCTTGAACTCTGGAGATAGCCGTGAAATTGAGCATGGTTTATCTGTTAAACAACAAGTGCAAAAGTTGATCCAACAGGCTACGTCCCACGAAAATTTGTGTCAAAATTATGTGGGGTATGTCATCATTCTCTCTTTCAAATCCTCTTTAGGGTTCTGCGTGTTTGATGGACACATCGCCAAGTGACAAATCTTTTTCACTTGTTTTTGGTTTTCTGCTTACTTTTAATTGCACAAGCTCTACAATATCTTAAACTCGTCTTTTTTTTTTTTTTTTTATCACAGATGGTGTCCCTTTTGGTAATTGGAAGCCGCCTGGAGCTCTGTATGTATATATTGTAAAAAAAAGGTTAAGACGTTATAGTCATTATAGTTTTTGTTTTTTTCCCTGTAGTGATCTCTCGTAACATGGATGTATATATCTGCTAAATAAAGTGCTGGCGCCCTTCAAGTGCCAAGTTGGCTTGGTAATTACATGTATTGGGAGAGCTGTCTTGTGTTTGGGCGTCGTGTTACCCACTTCCCAAGAACTTAAATCTCAAGCTGAGTCGTGCTTCCTTCACCTTTCTACCTCATCTTCCTTTCTTTTATGGGTGGCCACAAGCCTAACCGAGCTTTAGAGTGCTCGAGCATAACTCATCAAGAAAAACCTTTGATTCTGGCTCAAACCGGCTAGGCTAGTTAACATTTGAGCCGAACTCGAAGTGAGTTTTTATCGAAATGAGCTCGAACGGCTTGTGAGTTACTTGATTTTGAGCAAATCCTATTTTATTTTGAGTTTCTTGTTGATTTTTAATTTAGATTTTCATCAATTCTTATGTAAAATTTTGCAAACATATTTAATCTTGAAAATGTTAACGACATTTTAATAATTTTAAGTGAATTTTAAATTTGAAAAGATTAAAAATATTTATAATGACATATCGATGCTAGTAATTAACAAAAGCAAATTAAATTGTAATAAGACATTAGTATTTATTTCATGGTAAATTTTATTTATTATATTAATCACATGTAATATACATATAAATATATTTATAATATTATATATTTACTTATTTCGAGCGGTTCACAAGCCTAACAAACCGAGCTACAGTAGTGCAAGCTCAGCACACTAACACTATCAAACTCATAATTGAGCTTGAGCTTGGCTCATTTATATTTGAACCAAACTCAAGTAAAGTTCGGACAGTTCTGGAGCAGTTTGGCTTATTACCAGCCCTAAATGTCTACAAGATAAATAGCCGAACATTTCATAAGAGAGGACAACCATAAGTGGTTAGCCCTTCCGTCCATAGTGCATTGTATTAGAGGCATCATCATTGAAGGGCGAAACTCCCGAACAGCTCAACTTATCGCCAACCTAGATGTTTACAACATAAGTAGCCAAACATTTCATAGGAGAAGACAACCATAAGTGGTTAGCCCTTCTGTCTTTAGTGCATCATATTATCAGAGGCATCGTCATTGAAGGGCGAACCGGTTTAGATTTCTTCAGAATCATCATCCAATTAAAAGCATTTCAAACTCTGGAAGCCACTGTTAAGTTACACCAATTTAACTCTTAGAAAAGTTTGTAAATAGTAATTGAATAGATTGAAAACAAGGATTTAACCGTACCGTTTTCCATCAGACGTTGGGGAAGTAGAGTTTCGCATGCTATGGAGCTCTCTTCAAAGTTGGTTCATCAAATATCTTATCATAAAATCTCTCATTTCAGCATGCTTTGACATACAATGCAAGACAGAGACCTGGTTCCCCATAACCACCCTGTGCGGGAACAACTTATAAAGCTATTTATTTCACGCACAAGAAAAAGAATACCAGTCATTTTATCACGTACTCTCCAAAGGGGCATCCACGTTAACAAATATGAAACTCAAGGGGAACACTTTCCCGTGCAAACATATTCTGTCATCTTTAATAGTGTACTCATCAAACTATCACTACATGAATGGGAACTTTGTGTTCAGCATACAAGTTCAGTTAGTCTTCAAATCCATGCCTTAATCTTTAATCCTGCAAAGAAAAAGCAAATTTCCAAGTGAAGAAAAGAAGTTTTTCCCAAATACCAAACCAAAGCACAAGCAAAGTAATTGTTCAACTCAGCTACTTGAGATTATCTATTGTGTACTCGTGGAGGACCCATTTCACCATAATTAGCGCGGTATTAGGTTAAGATACAATCTTCCATCTAGATCACGAGCTTTGGGGAAGTAGAAGGGGATCACCTTCGTTTCATTTGGATATTACCAGTTTAAAGTTACATGTAGCAACATATAAATGCTTATCGGATAAACAAGTCTATATTTTCCATGTATGTACAATTTACCTTAAAAATGTCATTCTCACCATATACAGTATCAAACTGATGGAAAGTTCACCATCTTGTATCGGGCAATTTGATCATTTGTAATGAAGTCAAAATAATGTTTTCAAAGGCAACTTGGAGTATGGATCCGCCACATCAGAACTCAAGCAACCGAACGGGCAGGTGGCCTCCGCCCAAGGTTCAGAGTCAGTTGAACCTCATGAAAGTATGTGACACAGTTGAAGCTCATGAAAGTATGTAACAAAGGCAACCTTTCTGTCTCCGCTAGTACCTAACCATGTCCCTCCAATAAGTTCATCTCTTCCCCCTAGTATCCAATCACCTTCCCACCAAGCAAGAGCAGGTGAGTCTTGTGAGCTTTCCATACGAAACAGCTACACGCATTTTACTCTCCCAACTGCTACAAAATCTTTAAAAGGTTAGCGTAGGTGAGATTTCCATAAAAGCATAGCGACGATTACACGGTACAGCTGTACTCGAATGCTCTAGTCCCAATTTTCTGTTCCGTCTTGTACTGATACGTTCGCACCCAAAGCCTTCCTGTGCTTTGAGCCTTTGGACAGGAGTTGACACATTGATTGTTGAGCACCATAAAGAACCACTTTATACAACAGACCTTACATCATCATCATTCATCATAAAATATGTATGGCTTCACGATCCATACAAAATACTTTAAAATGGCTATAAATCAGGTCAACATTACTTTGATTTGTCTTATTTAAAAAATAAAAAAATAAAAAAATAAAAGAATGAGATGACATGATAAGATAAAAATGAGCAACAATAAATCACTGCTAGTTGTCCTTTATACATTGCAATATCCAAGGTGACCAGGCCAGCTTTTATCGACTATCCCTCTACCCCCATAGTCCTCGAGAATTACCAGGTCAAAAGACATAAAGGTGGATTTAAGAATTTAATGTCCCTAAAGAAAGTTACACATTTACGTGCATGTGCCATGTTGCACTCTACATCAGCTTGCTAAAAAATGTGTAAAAAACATCACGAGTAATGGTATGTAAGTCAAGACGATGCATATATGAAAGAGTTGTTTCGCTATGACACAGTCTATGGTCCTTGACCCCTTGTTCTTGGTTACTATTTTCCCACTACCCCTTCATTCTCTATGTTCTGTTTCTTTTAGAGCCCACTGGAAGTAAGTGTTGATTAAGCTCGAATGAACTGAGAAAATTTTGGCACCTGTATACACATGAATCATGATGAGTGCACAAAAAGCACTATTTAGCTTAAAACATTTTAAAGTCACATAAGCATACAATGGTGCAATGAAATACAAGTTTGGAGCATACATTTCACTTGATCAGCAAGTGAAGAGAAGTGCATAGAATCTAGCTACTTAATTATCTGATATGTAACGGTATGCAGCCTCCAGAGTTGGTCATCCAAATATCTTTCATGAAAGCTCACATCTCCACATGCTTTGAAATATAAAGCGGAAGTGCTCCTTGTCCCATAACGCCCCTACACGTGGGAGGAAATCTCATGATTGTGCTATACCATTTAAACAGAAATGAAAACATAAAACTTGATGCCATTGGAGTACAGCTCTTAACACCTTGATAATGGTCAGTTCACTTAACCTAACACTTGTTTATTGGATTTGGTCTCACTGACATATGAAGCTAGCCCATTACATGGTGGTGGTTAGAGCATTTACATATATTTGCTCCAAGAGCACGGAATAAATTTTCTCCATAAATGAATTGATTATAAGTACTCACCAATGGGGTTTCCATGTCAATAAAAATGGAACTCAAATGATATTCTTTCTCGGGAGGATAAATGTTGGGGAGCATGCTTATATCATCTTTAACAGTGTTCCTCATCAGATTTTCAACCATTACATCTACGGGTACTTCACGGTCAGCATACAAAGTCAATAGCTCTTGAAATCCATGGCTTAATCTTTCAGCCTACAAGAAAAGGTGAACAGATTTCCCAATTGTAAAGAACAAGTAATTCACTGACTGCAAAGCAAAAGCAAAAGCAAAAGGAAAAGGTAGTTTGACAACTACTTGAGATTTAGCTTCTTATAGTGAAACCTATTCCACCATTACCATAGTAAACTATGCCTACATCACAAGGTTCGAGGTAGTGTAAGCAGCTTAACAACCCTCTAAACCCCTGGCCCATGCATGCAGAGTGTTTGGAAATGACAGGCTTTACAAAAAGACACTAAGATTTAACCGAAAGATAAACCATTGAAGTGACAGAACTGTACTGCCATTAAGATTTCGGTATCAAATATCCAAAAAAATTCTTTGAAAAGATTATTAAATATACAGTCAATGATATCTAACACAAAATTACTGAATTCTTCAAAGAAGATTTTTTGTCATCAAAATTTAGATCCCCAGTTTGGTAATTTGCAACCAAATCTAATCAGATTTAGAATCAAAGTAATCCTTTCGAAGGAAGTTTGGACGTTTCAAACTGAAAATTCTAACTTGGAGTATCTGTAACTTTGGGCATTCAATAACCACGTTACCCAAAAAGAACAGATCGGTCACATCAGGGTATATGCGATAGTTGAACTAACAGTTGAAGAAGTAGCTGTAATATTAAACAAAGACAAGATGACCTGTAGACTACTCCAACCCTCAGGGGTGAAGGTGAAGGTTAATAATGATTAAGGTGATCCACTGGTCACTTACCTTGGGCCAAGGAGAGTCTAGCTTTGCATTCGATAAGACGTGAATACCAGGCGATACTTCAGCGATGAATGTATTCTCTTCTTTCGGTCTGTTGGTTACATATATCATACAATTAGAACGGATATCTGCAAGTATCAGATTAAATCCATTATACAGATATGCCTCTTTCGCTATTTCTTCAGCAAATTCCTGAGGACTTTTTGTGCCCTGCAGGGGTATCCAGATGACAAATATTACTTAATTAAACTGCTAAGCAATTAACCTCGTTTTAATAGTGAAACTTAACCATTTTGTGTTGATTAAGGCTGAAAATATCAAATTTTCACTTGATCTTTCAAGTCTTGGTTGAAATTCTCAGTGAAGAATATTTTGAAGCAAGGTCCCTGTCGAAAACTATTTTTAACTGCTGCTAATTTGATGAAAGTTACTACAATATGGCTATTGACGTTAACGATGTTTGTCATAAAATTTCTGTCTGTCAATTCTTATATGTCCAAACACCACTTGTGTATTTTCTTTTAAATTCTTGTCCTCCTTTTTCCACCATGTGTCATTAAGCTCTAGACATGTTTGCAGTACATTGCGTTTGTGAGCCTACAGATGCATCAGACTTACAATTTCTTATGTCGATGCTCAGACTTTTTTGGGCATAAAAGCTGTTGAGCCTTTTCTTTGCCTAACCTAAGAGCCTAGAGAGCATTAAAAAAACATATGGAGGACAATCTCCTCAAGTAGGACCAAATTACATTCTGTTATTTGATAGAAAGGACTTACAGTTTAAAATTTATTTATACAATATCTAGTCATTGAGAAGAAACCAAATTTAGAGCCAACTTCCAATCAAATATGGAAATAGAACTGCCGATTTGAATCTTTATTCTTTCATTTTTCATAAATCCTAATCAATTATTCATTTAAAATTAAACAATCAAGGAAATATGTACCAGTAGGATAACATGAAGTTTCAAAAAGGTATATACTTTTATATTTGACACGTCAGAAATTTCAAAACGGGATACTTTTACGTTTTTGCCATATCTGCAACTGATTATTTCAACTTCACATAATTATTGGACAAAAATGCTCTTTTATTATTTACCACAAGTGTATCAGCAACTACAATATGCAACATTTAAACTAAGAAAACGAAGAAGAAAAGCGACACATTTCAATGTTGCAAGTTTCAAGTAAAATCTCTCGAGTCTTCACACAAATGGTAAAAAGCAAGTAAAAGACATGTGGCATTGAACATGAAAAGCTAAACTAACCTCCAAGAAACGAACAGGAAGATCACCTCTGCTCTTGGCTTGAGGGATTGACTGAAGTTCCCGAACATTCGTAACGAAAGCAACCTTGCCATCTCTGCTACTACCCAACCAAGTCCCTCCACCCAGCTCATCTCTTCCCCCCAGTATTTTATCCCCCTTCCACCAATCCAAAGGCTTTGTAGGCCTTTCCAATCAAAATTTAGCAATGCATTAATACAATGGATAAGGGTAAAACAGTTTCTTTTGTAAGGTGAAGAGCGTCATGGACTAACCGACTGTGATATTCATCTCGGTTGAGCAGTAAAAGAAACGGATAGAGTGGATGAGCATTCCATAAGAAAACAGCTATACACATATTTGGCTCTCCCTAAACTTATACGAAATGCAACGTCTACTTCAAGTCCTTGCCTTTCAAGTCAGTGACGGACCTAAAGAAGCATAAGCAATAAACAAAGTTCACTACTTGTAGGTTCATCCACTCTCTTTCGTTACTTCAAGTTCATTAAAAAGGGTTTATTGCATTGATAAGTGATCATAGTTTTGTCCTCGTTTGTGGGCATATCAAAAGGATAGCACTAGAAATGATTCACGTACCGACAATCATTTACCAAAATAGTGCAAACATTTATATGGCTATATTTTATAACATTATTTGTTAATCATTTAAAGCAGCTAAAAATGGATCATGGGAGGTTGCAATCACCCATTCACTGGAATACTGGCCGTTCAATTCAACCACATCAGACCACATAAAATTAGATCATGTGACTTCATAGCTAATTAGATTCAAGTCCATTCTTAATTTGCAAAAAAAGATAAAAATAAAGATATTTCGATTCCCTATCTAACAAGAAAAGCAA
>MKEJ01035831.1:0-13237 GCA_001753735.1 Embelia ribes
TAAATATAAATTAATTTATTTGCTTAACAGCTGCAACTAAATACCATATACCAGCTTCTTGCTGGATATTAAAGTCCAACAAAATTTTAACTGGCAGCAAACACGTTTAACAAGTTACAACAAATAATTCAAAACAAAACCTTTAGTTACAAGAGCTAATGGCTCGGTAAAATTGCAAAATTTTTGTACGTAGGAAGACCAAGAGAAACAGCTAATATAATGCAATCACTGCATAATACCTTCTTGGAGATATTAATTTGAAAGGAAATATTATTTGGGATTTTTGGATAATCTAATAACTTCATGGAGATGGGCATTTGCGAGCATACGCCAATACCATAACAAAATCTTTTGCAGAGGAACCTATCAATGCAGGCACTCTTTGCGATGTTGCTGTACTTTGTAGCCACAATTCGACTAAACTATTCAGTTGAAGCGTTGGGATTACCGACTGACCAAGACATTTTATCTCCACCTGTGCAAAAAATAATATCACCAATGTCAATAAAAACATAAACATATGTTCCTTTCAAAATACTCGATAAATTTTGTGTAATTCTTTAGCGGATTAATTTTGATCTTGTCGTCATCATCTTTGTCCCTCAATCCAAGTGTAAACTTGGGCCGATTTTATATTTCTGAATTTTGTGTAATTCTTTAGCGGATTAATTTTGATCTTGTCATCATCATCTTTGTCCCTCAATCCAAGAAAGAATCCTTAGAGCAGTTCGTTAGAAAAGTAAGAAATATTTCTGAATTTGCAACTTCAATTTTGGATCATTAGGTTCAGAAGGGAAGGACAAACTACTCTGTTATTATACTAAAGGTGATACTGTCGGTGTGGGGGTCACACCCTCCTTATGCTCAATCATGCTCTACAAATTTGAAGTACAGAATAGGAAAAACAATCCCAGGGAATATTTTATGCAACTGAACAGGAAGACATAACTCATAGTTTGCCATGTCGGATTTAACAAGTTTCTGTAGGAAGCCTTGTTATATGAATAAGAAAAAAGTACAAATATTGTGGAGAAAAAATTCTTTCATATACCTCTTTTTCGTTGGTCAGGTCGAGTTTCCTCACCAGATACTTATGGATAAAAGAAACAGGCATTGTCCCATCCCTGTAACAGAGCAAAGTAGATATTATTCTGCAGAATCAATATCCAAACCAATCACCTCCCCCTAATTTACAGAGCAAAAAGTAGCAACCAACAAGTCCCGCAAACAAAAAATATATGCAATAGTTTAAGCAATGGCACTTCATTTCAAACTCGATTGACATTATATTCTTAGATAGCATTGTTTTTAGTTGGCACAACATAGTTAAGTAAAATGTATAACTACAGAGTTGGTAGAAAACAAAGAAACAAATTTATAGGCATGTATCCAGAAAATAAAGATTACAGGGAACAAAAAGTTGCTAAGTAAAATTTGAAAAGTAGGCCACATAATCTAATTTCCTATGAAATTGTAAGATATGAAACTAGCAAAAAGAACCATCAACGAGTTTCTGAACTTAAGATGTTCAAAGGATAAGTATCTACAAACTACTTAGGTAATTAATCTGCCAAACATGTTTCCATTAATGCTTTTGTTTTCCAAACCTAAGCAGATTTTGAAACATTACCAATCACAATTTAAGGTTCTCCAAGGAAAAATCTCCACACAAGAGGCTACACATATACAAATAAATATGATTAATCAAAAGGACACAATTCCATAAGGATAGGGCCCGCTCAACTCAAGTGGAAAATGAAACCTACTTCAAGCAGTAACCAAGAAAAAAATGAGACTCCAGGTGGTTTCAGTACAATGACCAAAATACCTTCCTGCCATAGTTGGACACAAGAAAATTAAGCTGGCTTCTCGTATACCCTTGATAGGTTTAACAATTCAACATGCTCTATAAGGTTTAGTTAGTCTAAATTAAAGTAAGAAGATCACTGAATGTTAAGTTTCAGATATAAATGGCTATCGCCAACTGAACATATAAAATATCAACTGCTAAACGAATCTTAGTTTCGAATTTGTACTCATTATTTTAGTTGAACAATATTCTCTCAGTTGAACATTATTCTCCAACTCTTCCTAAATAAACATCACAATACTGTGAAGACCACTATTTCCCACGAGTCCTTGAAGACCACTATTTCCTAAATAAACATCAACAAATGAATATTAATTTAAATTCCTTTTGTTTGGAAATAATATCCCTACGTCCTGCGTCATTGTCTCTCCTCCAACCATGATACTGTGAAGGCCACGATTTCCCACGAGTCAGTGAACTCACCCCCTTCCATGTCCAAATTTGTTCAACCTCACAACATTTTAGTAACATAATTTGGTAATCATCAAAGAGTAACAACCATTGCGGTATGTTAATTCAGATTAAATTGCTCTTCAAAACCTTTATAAGGTTTTCAAGTTTTATTCTATGGGATGACGAATCTTGTGATGTAACACAGTGAGAATGAACAAAAAATAAAGATTAGAAAAGAATTGGGGAAGAGAGAGAAGAAAATGAGAGAAAAGTTAAAAACACATCTCAATTTTTATTCATCATCAAAGTTGATTAATTCCTTACAAGCATACCCTATTTATAATGAGAAATAGGGAAATACTAGATAAGGAAACAATCTTAAATCCTAATCAAATCTAAATCAAATCTTAACAAATAAATCTGAAATAATTAATAAAAGATAAATTGCTAAAAATAAAAGATAATAATTGATGCCCCCATCATCTTGTTTGATAAACATCTCACCCGTGATAGACTATAGAGTCCGCAGATGTTTATGGTTGTTCAGGCTGAATTGGTTCATTATACTATAAACTCATCAACACATTCAAATAACACAAGTCTGAGTAAATGAATGAGTATACTATTGGTCTAATGAGGGGAAACAAACACCCTCTGTATGTGTTGTCAGACAGAGGTTGCGGGTAATAGAGTTGTTGGTGGTGAGGCAGTTGGTATCATACGAGGGGAAAATTCACCCTATGAACCCATTATCATGTATGGGTATGCTACTCGGATCACCCGGTTGACTACATTATAAATTTATAAATATACTGTTCATAGCAATAAAAAAGAACACTCAATAACAATGTTGTTAGTGATGATGTGGTTTGAACACATGTTCATAACTATATCGAACCAATGAAGTATGTCACAAAAGGTTGGCACTGATAACGTTCTCCCTGGACCACAAGCCTGTACTTTACAATCCAACACCAAGTAGATATGGTTATTATGTACCAAGAGAAAAAGGCTAAATAAGCAAGAGCGTTGAAACATTTTGATGGGTAAGATGACCTGTACTTATCTTTCTCAATGGAGTTGAGTTCTGTCCCACTCCGGCAGAGTTGATGAGGTCATCATCTATGATCTTTAAGACTTTATTTTTCAAAATTTGAGTTGGATCTTGAGATTTTATTTTTCAAGAGATTTTCTTTTTAAATTTTTATAATGATTTTGAGTTTGTTGAGATTTTATTTTTTAAGATTTGATAAGGATCTTGAGATTGTTCTTTTCTCTGGTAATCCCTATTATAAATAGTGTTCTCTTATAAGGGTCGAAGCAATTTTGATGATGAATAAAAATGGATTGTGTTTCTGAGTTTCTCCCCCTTTCTTATGTTTCTCTCCCCCAGTTCTTTCTTATTAATGTTATTGTGCGGCCTTACATTTTATTTAACCTCAAATAATGAGTTAAACAAGAAACTCATCATCCACATGTCTTCTGGACAAAATCAAAATCTGTGAAACATGCTAAACAAAAAAAGAAACAAAAAAAAATAAAAAATGAAACAAATGCATAGAGAAGAGTGTTGAAAGAAAGTTACTTTATTCGCAGGTAACTTGCAGATATTTGAGGCAGCTGTGCATCTCCTTCCCTGAACCAAGAAGGTAAATATATACAACAGGTACGGGAGTGTTTAATTTAAAACAACAAAAACTGGGAAAAGCACATCGTAGATATTGATACCAATAATTGTAGGCAAACATTTTTATCCAGGAATCCAGTTAATGAAAAAGAATCAATTAAGTTGTCTTCACTGTTTATCAAGAAATAAATCATATCATATGAAACAAAAAGACTGTTGCTTCATTTGTTAGCTTCCATTTTCTTGTGTCCTGAAACACAAGAAAACAGAAAATTCTCGAAATCCATAAACTGAAGCGGGTGAATACTTACTGGTCTTCAGAGGCCACTAGGGAGAACCAGATTGGACCCGCTCTTTTGTGCCCATTACCAATAGCAGCATCAAGCACAGCCTGAGGTGGAATAACATAATCCCCTGAAGAGGCTGCCTTTTTACGACGAACCCTCCTCAACTTTTTGGTTTTGTCTCCATCTGGAGAGACAATATCAGAACCATCCCTCTTTTCTGGGACTTCACATTTTGTACCATGTTCTTTAACTTTTCTTTTGCGAATGTGTACTTCATTGTTAGGGGTCTGACGGGGCTCTGATTTAACAGCAGACTCTTGTGAAGCATTTGTTGGTGATTTGCTCCTATTTGCAACTTCCACCAGATAGTTCAAAGGTTTCCAAAGATCAACTTTTGCTTCGCATGTTTCAGCACCACTTTCTGCTCCTTGTTTAGGCTCAGGATGGCTGGAAGATTCAGCATTAGAAGAATTCTGCACAAGTTAAACGCACATATCTTAAGAAAAAGAGTGTGATATGTCGTAACAGGTGGTTACCAGCACGGGAACTCGACAAATGTGCCATTGCTTTTGGGCCTTGGAAAAATTAATGGCCTCGCTAGTTCAAATGGGATGGGCTTCGTAGGGAGGATTGATGCGCCATTGCTTTTGGGCCTTGGAAAAATTAATGGCCTCTCTAATCCAAATGGGATGGGCTTTGGTAAGGAGGATTAATGTGGCTGGCCAGCTAAGTTTGTAAAAATTTCTCACATTTTCTAATGTATTTTTATACACTATATATATATATAACTGTTTATGCAAACAATTTCATCATATTGCTAAATTTTGTAAAAAAAATATAAAAAATTACCAATGTTGTCCGTATATAGAATATAAGTACTGAAATATAAATATAATAAACCTATTTTTTAGTTAAAAATCACCAAGAGCAGTTGGGCTTGGAATGTGTTCAAACCACTGGTTACTTCTGTCCAGGTCTCTCCGGATTCCCAAAACAAAATTTGCCACGGGCCCAACCCAAGCCCAACCAGGCCCACATCCATGCTAAGTTCTTGTCATACCAAATAACCACCAAAAAGCTTTAAAAAAGGTGCTATCCTTTACCTGCCTATAGTTCGGAGTTAACTTGTTTGACGTTTCGGGTGAACTAAATCTCTCGGGAAGATCTTCTGCAGAATCTTCATCATCCTTGTCAGGTTTCTCAAGGTGAAAATTGGGTCCGCGTAAAGATGTCTTTCTTGGAGTTGCTTTTGTCCTTTTCCCAGTTCTAGAAGTCTGTGGCGATACTCTCGGAGTATCAACTACTAATGACCAAAGCGACCTCTCCTTTCTTTTCACTGGTGTGACAGAAGGAGCTTCAGGTGCCTTCTCCTTTCTTTTGAAAGGGAAGATCTTAGCTCTTACATCCTGCAAGTTATGGTCCGGCCTGATAATAAAAGAAAAAAATATATATATAAAACATGATATTAGAAGTTTCATGCTTAAAGAGTTTTAGTCTTGACTCTAAACAAATTAGCAGATAAGCTAATTAAGCTCAGAAAAAAGGATAATTAGATATAACAAATTAAAGTACAATATGCCGCAAAAGGATTATCAGGTAAACTCTTGGGAATATATTTCTGCATTCATCTAACTGCTAATGAAAGACAGACCAAGAGTTATTTTTCTAGCAGTCCATGCTTGCTTTTTACAAGTTTTTCCCCATAGAAAAAAATAATCCTACCAAAACCAACAGTATGATAATTCAGATAACATCTGGGCAGGCAAAGTAAATTAAAGCCAGAGTCAGACAGTAAATTTAAAGCTTCCACAGTTTCCAAATACAAGTGACCTTTCTACCAACTTACCCAAACAAAGGTTAACTTTTTAATGAAGGAGCTAATATGTCCTCGATTTACTGGTTCCACTGTTGGTCGGTCTCCTAAAATACAATAAATAGGAAAATGGAAGAAAAAAATTTATTCTTCCCCTCACCAAAAGAGGTGGTATTTTGGAAATCTTTGACTTAAATTATAATTATTAAAAACTACAGCACCCCATTGCGTTAGATTTGGGAAGATTTCCTTTCCAAAAACCTCTAAATGTTTCACTTTGTGCAAGTTTCCTAATATGATTAATGCAACTTTCCCATTTCACTGTGGATTAAGGATGACACAAGAAAGCCTTCTGAACCACATCCGGTATGTGGTTTAGGAGTATAGGAAATATCAAAGGAACATGGGCGGGTTTGGTTCGGGGATGGGAAACCCACTACAGACTTGAGTTGTTGCCATACCTACCTGAGATGCTTAACCAGTAGCTAATAGCTGTTTTGCTTCAGACTTTAGTGATAAAAATCTTTAAACTACAAAGAGAAACAAGCCATGTTCTGTGTTCTCAAGACTTGTTCTCACTTTTAGAACCAGTCTCGTACAATTTTGAAGATCATTTGCATTGTACTCCAAAACTGAATGTTTTAAGTGTATAAATGCATATATATGGTACTTTACTGTGGGATTCCTAAGGATATTAATGCACAGGATGATATCTTTCTGAGCTGCCTTTCTTTTCATCGATTTGTTTTTAAAGTCTCACGACAATAAAATTTAATTATGACCTCAGAATATCCTAAAAAAATTTAAAATGTTGATACCATCATTAATACGAAGTAAATTCATCTTTCTATTTCAAAAGAGTAAAGAACATAGAGGGACAAGTCCCAATATTTGGAATATGCATGTTCACAAGTGTGGAACTCTGGTATTATACTGTTCCTTCCAAAATATATGCATGTGTCGTGAAGATAAAATTCACCAAGATATGAAAACAACAACACACCAATGCCATCATTATCCATAACTCTATACCAAAATGCAATTAAATAATTGCATGGAGATAGAAAATAATTTCTATTATATTTATACTCTCAAATCCAAACTTACACAGTACTTAAATACTGTGTCTTGATGGTGCAACCTGATGAGATATGAAAGCCAAAATACACCAACATCATTATCCAGAATTCTCTGTGTCCTGAAGGTGAAACTCACCGAGATACGAGAACAAAAATACATCAATGCCATCATTATCCCAAATTCTACACCAAATGTGAATGAACAGTTGACTGAAGATCAAAAAGAATGTCTGGTACATTTATATCCTCAACCAAACATTCACATACGAAAATGCAATTACAATACTTCCATATGACAATTCACATGCAACATGTGCATCTCACGACACCCCCACCCACAATCACAAACACTTTGGAAACAAAAAACTGAAACATATACACTAGTTTATTTCCAAAATAATTTTAGAGAATTATCTGGAAACGTCCAGGTTCTAGAAACCTATGAAAAGTTTTTTTATCCTTTGTTTCTATACAGAAATTGAAATATTGTTAAATTAATGGATATGTCAAAACTTAATTGTTTTTAACATTCACAACCAGAGAACAAGAAATAGAATGGAAAAACAAAAATTTATGAGACAGAAACTAACAGGTCCTGAGAATCTACATTTGATCGCATCACAAGTCATACACTAGCTTACACATAAAATAATTTCTAATTATTGCCCTTTTTCTTGTCGGGGGTGTTTTGGGAAGGATAAGGGGAGTTTTAAGTAGAGGAAAGAACAGATAAGTTCATGGAAAACTGACCTCAATTTCTCCAATGGACTACAACCTAAATCAATCTCGCACACTGGACAATTTTCCAACTCCTCATCCGAGAGCTTCTTATGAATGCATTTCCTGCAAACTGGGTCATATCAAAGAACAGGTTACCAAAATCTACCATTCTATAGTTGATAGTCCTCAATTGGACAAAGAGGGAAAAAAAAATAAAAGATAAATTCCAAGCTTATTAATTCTAAATAAGAAGAAAATACACGCTTTGGCATAAAGAGAACACACAAAAAGAAGGGATAGCCCATAAAATCTAACAGGAATATCAAATTATCCCAGAAAAATTACAAATCCTCAAACCAAGTCTTCTCCAGTAATAGCTTGTCTCCAAAACTTACAGAAAGGTGTTTTTGTTGGTTCCAAAAGTTGTTTTTTGTATGAAAATTTGAATAATGGATATCAAACCAAGTCCTCGAAAAATTCAGACTTTCTGTAGTTCTGTTTCCTAGACCAGTGAAAATGCAACAAGAACCAAACCAGAAAATTCTTAAATCACAAGCAAACCAACCCTCAATCACTTTTTTTTCTTTTGCTTCTTGCACAAAACAACATGACATGAACCTCATATTATGTATTCCGTTAAAGATATTCCAAGTAAACGAGACGGTACTGCTGCTCAATGGTTAAGAGGGGTTTAATTATACACGATATGTGCTTACATGGAAAGATGATTAAGATCCATAATTAGAAAACCCGCAAATTCTGAGCTAATTTTAACACCTATACCATTCCAACGAGCCCCATCATCGAGCTCATATTATATATACTCAGTAACCAAAAAATTACATGATGGGCACACTGTCAGGGTATAAAATCTTTTACACAAATCTTGTACATTGAGTTTGCAAGAAATCTATTGATGATGAGTTGCCACTAGTTAATCCAAAAATACAACAAAATAAAAGTTCAAACTGAATGGCTTAGTACAAAATTAAACTTAACCAAGACTTAGTTTGGCAATGCTAGTGATTTTCAACCCCTTCCACAACTTCTTTGAAAGGGTGGGTACAAAGTGGGTGCTAGTAAATAAATTTTAACATTGCTTTTAGAAGTAATGTCCTGTTTGGTTAAGTGATTTTTACTGCAATAAGACAAAAGTAGGCATGTGTTAAGAATGAAATAAGTAATCTTGAGGTAATTTAAGTAATTATTCATAGAAAAAGCGGTATAAGTTCCTAAAAGCACCCTAAGGTTGCTTTTAAAATCAGTAAATCACCCCTAAAATAGCATAAACTGATTTTTAAATCATGTCTTTTACCCTTTTGCCAAACACAAGCTAAAATTTTCGAGGAAAAAAAACAAAAGCAGCTATCAAATAGAAATCCCAATCTGGTCCTGATCAATAGGATGCAGACTCTATGCATATCCTACGCACATCCATTCATGTATTTACACATAGGAGATAAAAAATCAAAGTTGATACATTAAACCAAAATAAATAATCTCTTTCATATGCGTCAACATGGATGTACGTATGAAATCCTTATCCTTATCAAAAAGGTACCTTTTGAGCAGAACTGACAGCGTATAGAAATTAAACTCTGTACGTAAAATTACTATCACGCATTACGCGTGTTATACAGAAACTCACCGAGACGAGTAAATCTTAATAATTTGGAACAAAAAAAATTCATATGAAAATCGAAATTGACGGAAATGAGGGGGGGTGGGGAGACGGACAGGTGTGGAGGCATTCGGAGATGGTGGTGGCCTCGCGGAAGAGCTTGTGACAGATAGGACACGTCATGATCTCCGCAATCACCTCTCTCCTCACCTTCACCACGTTATTCGCCATCTCAGCAACCTACACCACCACGTACGCACACGGTGCATGTTAGCAAACAAACAAACACCAACACCTCAGCAACACGTAGAATCGTTGTGTATCCTACGCACAGGCTATAGATACATATCCACATTCACCAGAACGTAATAAGATACAGCACTGAAACACAGCAGCGAGAGCAATCGCGTACGAAAGAGATTGAGCTGTGACAGAGAGACTGACCTGCGAGCGAGAGAGAGAGAGATTTATTTACCGGAGAGAGAGACGGTGGTGGATTCGGAGGAGATGCAGCGAGGGGGATGATGATCTGTTGGTGCCGGGAGAGAAATCGAGAGAGAGAGAGAGAGAGAGAGAGAGAGAGAGGAGGCCTTCTGTCGTTCAAATCAGCATGGAACCAATTTATATTAATTAAGACGCCAGCGGAAAATAGGAAAATAGGGTGGGTGCGGTTCTATGATGTGTATTGCCCTTGGCGTGTACCATTAAGGGAAATATCCTTTTATTGTTCATTTTCAACCATGGTCGTTCACGATAATACTTTGTCTTTCTTAAATAATTAGCGCATAAAATTTTATATTGTTCAAAATTTATTTGACACTTTCTATTTTAATATTGGCTAATCATTGCAAATTTTGATAATAATTAGTATTGTTCTTTCATTAATTGTTAAGGACTAGAAAATATAAAAAAATATAAGGCTAGATTTGTTATTTGTAGTTTATTTCAAATTTAAATATTCATTTTTTTACTTTTGCATAAATATTTGTGCCAAGTCAAACAATCTAATTATTTGTAAACGGATAAAATATAATTTAATATGTTATTAGAATTCTGAATTCTGAAACGAAGAAGTTTTGAATTTGATTGTTCGTGATAACACTTTTTCAAAAAAATTAACAATGAAAAAACAAAGCAAGCGAACCAAACAATATTGCGCTTGTTGGGCATAATATAAAACAATATAAAGTCGAGGATCAATCCCTTTTTTTTAGAAGTTAAACTTTTATTAGATAAAAAAATGTTAAATACTACGGATGAACCCGAAATATATTTAAATCAAAACTTAATAACTCGCTTTAACAAGAACTAAACCCCATAGCCTAATCAGAAATTCGATAATCTTTAAATCCAAAAGGTTAGGCTATAAATATGGAACTAAGATGGTTGAAAAGAGGTTTCCAATGAGGGTTACTCCTCCAATTTTAAATCATCACAAGTTAAACATTCGAACATGTTGCCAATGTCAAATCTACCTTTACATTGAGCCTACTTGAACTTCTCATTAATCTATTTTTGTTGTCGTTTTGCAATGACGTGGAGGAATCATTTTCTCTCATTTATCCACGTTCCTAAAAGAAATCGGTGGATTAAGATTGACATTTTTGTCCTTGTTGGAGTCAACACAATTGACTTTAACCCAAATATCAGAACTTGCCATCTTTTTTTATTTTTCTTTTGATCCCCAAATATCATTCAATTTTCCATTAGTCTTATATTCACCATTAATCCTAGGAAATGAGTTGGACCAAGAAGGGGGACGATGGGGACGAGTATTTTGGATGTATCCTCGAAATCTCAACTCGAATTTCAATCAGAGACCCACCATCCAAATTTATTTTAATACTTTTTTGGCACTTTATATCCCGCTTGAATATCAATACAAACTCGAGCCTACACCAAATGACTCTTATCCATTATATGTTTATCCATATATAAAGGTGTCTCGATACAACTCGAAATAAAACTAAGTCTCTCGCTCGTCCACATATCAAGAGGAATATTGAAAAAATTAACCCACGTAGGCAAACTAGAGAATACTTGTTTCTTGAATTCCCTTCCGAGAACCAATTTTTGCAAAACAATAAATTTTCCGCCCAAGAAATGAGGTCCCGATTTCAACAAATTGTCCATACTCTCATTGTCTTTCATCTTAAAAATATAGAATCCGTTATCCAACGATCGGACATCTAGATAATTAGGTTTCCAAACTTTTTCAGTCCAAAGTTTAACGTAATGAAAGGAAACATTTTTTGTTAAAAAATATCCAACCAAACAGTTTTCTTATTCAGTGTGGCCTAACAAAGGCTAAGTGTTTAACAATAGTGTTAGGAAAGAGAGAAATCCAGTGAGCCGAGGCTAAAGCGCGGTCAAGCCTTGCTCTGATATGTTGGGTACCTAGTTGGTTATTTTTCCATGTAAAGTTTGGACCTGAAAATCCTAGGTCTAAAGGACCACTGTCTTGAGTGAATTTTTTAAATAAAGATTGTTTCGCAGTTAGATGCCGAACACTACCCTATTTCTCATTAGGTCCTAAAGTGTCATTTAAGTCACTAACAACTAACCAGGGGAGAGTAAAACTTTGTTTAAACATGGTAAGTTGCTGCCAAATGGAATTTTGAAGATTCACTTGAGTGTGATTTTAAAGAGCAGTTATCATAAACGGATTTTGGCCGGAAGGTAGGGTGACCTCGAAGTGAAAAGCTCGCTCCTTGGCATGCACTTGGCGAATGTTGATGTCAAAAGAGATCCAAAGCCCTCGTATTCCTTCCGAGAATCCATCGGTATCCATAGTAGAAGCTGAGTCGAAGGGTAGGTTTTGGATAATTTGAGCAGCTGTATTATGACCCACCCTGGTTTCCATGATGATAACTACATTTGACCTGTGTCTATCCGCATGATAGCGAGATTCGGCTCTGAAATCAGTCCTATCCGTTCCTCTACAATTCCAAGCCAGAATTCTCATTTGTTGCCGTAGTTCGGGGGCTTGGAGGAAATACGATGCCGCTTTGGTTGATTTGTGGTACCGCATTCCTCTGGAAGATGGGAATCACCTCTTTTGGCAGCTCCGGGTCCGCGCTTCTCTCCAGATGAAAGAAGAGCCGGTATTGACGTTCTCTGCTCAACGGGTAATGTTCGGGCTTGATGTAGACATCTATATATGCCCTTTGTGCGAGACCTCCAGTTAGTAAAAGCTGTGGTCGGGTCCTGAATGGCTGAATGAGATACTCGGATGGCCTTGGATTGAGGATTAGATCTCTGACCTCTGAGATTTGAAGATTTCCGAGTCTTGCTCCAGTGCTTATGAACGCTTGAGTTTCTAATGAAGAATTGAATGGACACTCAAAGCCTGGTGACTCGATTGGCCCATCTCGAATGTCCTCTAATGATATTGGTAGTGTTGCGCCCAAGGTTTTAAATAACGGCGGCATCTGCTGTAACGGTAACGGTGGTGGTATAATGGTTTCGGAGTACAATGGCCATAGCATAACGGTTGCAGAAAGCGGAGCTACGATTTTTTTTTCAATTTCATTTGACTCATCTAAATTTCAATATCACGTACTATTTATATTATAGAATTACATTTTTAATAGCTTCGTATATTTTTTATTACTTTCATATTAAAATTTCATATTAATCTATTAAAACAAATGCATTTCTTAATATTTTAATATTTTAAATATGCATTTCTTAATATTTTTGCATAAATTTGGTTTTAATTTTCGATCACTAACTTCTACTCATGAGATTACTCATTTTTTGGGCACTAACTTCTTTTTGGTCTCTTATGAATTATTTGATTAATTATTTTTGTATTATTATGATAA
>MKEJ01035835.1:0-13339 GCA_001753735.1 Embelia ribes
GAATTTCTGTTTCTATGTCAAGAAATGCTACACATTAGTCTTTATCATTTCATCCAGAGATTTCTCAAAGGAAAAACAATTGATACAGCAAATATCTGATCTAAGAAATCTACAATTAGGCCTTTCTCTAATAAATTGATTTTTTTATTTTTTAGTAATTATCTTTATCTCTCATTAGTATTAATTCTCTTCCTCACCCAAATATACTTTCATATATTTTGTCTATAGTATTATTTTAATATCCTCAGGATTTTGTTGAGAAATAGGTATTTGCCAAGGACAGAGGCCAATGGTTTGTTAGACGAGGCTTCAATCCCTATCCCCATTTATTCTTTTTTTTGTTTTCAGACCCCTCGACCTTCCCTCCCCATTTTCGGTTCCTACTCCTGGTGTGTGCAATTTCTAGAGTTTGATATTTTGGGCTACTTTCGTTACAACTTATAAGCTCTAGCTACTTTGTTTTTTTGCTTAAAAGTAGAAATGTGTTTGGTTGTTCAACTGAGCTTTTATTTGTTGTTTCGGTGTACATAACTTGGATGTATCCAATTTTTTTGTTAGTCACAAATAAGCTACTTATTTGCTTAAATGTTGTAACCAAACAAACCCTTTAGAAAAAGAAATTTTTTTATTTCTAGAAAGAGTGTTTTTGGAGAAAGCCTGGTGGGAATACTCTAAAAGGGTGCCTTTTAAAACCTTTCCAATTAATTTCCAAAAATAATATATATATAACTTAATCTTGGAAAATCTCAACAAGCATAAAATGTCATAACTTGAAAGTTTTCTTACTTTTCAAAGTGTTAAACAACATGACAGATAAAGAGAATTCTTATTGATATATATGAATAACATAAAACATGCCACTTTATAAAGTTAATATTCTTAAACCAAACAAGAAATAATAGTCCTAACCTAAACAGAAATTAAATACTAATTACGAAATTAAATCTAAGTTGCACAATCTTTGACACAATATCTTTCTGGTAGGGGCACCAAGTCCTACTATCCCATATAACAGAAAAAAAAAAATCCATTCAGAGGCCAATGCAGTATTGAAAACTTTAGAAATTTATATAGATAATTTACCAAAATTTCAGAGGTCAGCGAGGGATAGGACTTCTGGATAGGGAGCCGAGTTCTACTGTCCTACATAGGCTTCTTTGGTTACAACTTATAACCTACAGCTTCACAGTATTATTTTTTGTTTCGTTGTTTTGGCCTAAATATTTTGGAAGTTTCAAGCAAGATTCGCCCAAATTTTTAAAGCTGATTTGTTTGCTTAAAAGTTGAAACCAAATGCATCCATAATGGGATAAACAGTGAGAGAATTTAAAACATTCAAAACTTATGCATACAATTTACCAAAATTTCTAAGGTGGGAGAGGCCGCAGCCACTCTCAGCGTGGGACCGCCACTGTCTTTACAGTTAATTTCAAGAAACTAACCAAACAAAAAACACATATCATATAGTACATATATATGAGTGTATAAGTGAGAACAGTTTACGCGCATCGATCGCAGAGGTCGGCGAAGTCGCCGCTACGGCGGCGCCATCCCTTCCGCGGCCGCTCAACGACATGCTTACAGTTCGAATTGAAGCATAAATTCACCGCCGGAGAAGACGACATTCACGCTCCGCAATAAACCCTAGAGAGAGAGAGCTGAGAGCGGCGCTTGAGCGATAGAGAGAGAGAATGGCTCAGGTGGCGGAGGGCGGAGACGTTGCGATCCGTTAGAGCGAGAGAGCGGGGGAGGGTTTAGAATTTCGACAGAGAGAGAGAGAGAGAGAGAGATATTTTACATTTATTTTAGGGTGAATTTACATTAATGGTTTTGCCGGGTTAATGACACTAATGATCCCCGTAGTTTAACTTTAAATTTTGTTTGGTTCTCATAGTTTGGCCCAATACCTTCATTCTCTTTACTCTCTCGAACTTACATGGATAAATGCTTGAATGGGATCCCATATTTTGAACAAGTGACACCGTTTGTATTTATCATTCTTTTTTATAAGCGTTTGTCTTTATCATAGTTTGACATTTTAAATGATGCAAATCATATCGTTTAACCAACTTAGAATAGTAGTTTTACTAGAATTTATGTTGATGTTGTCTTCTTATTGAAGCAATTCTTAGTTATTAATTCAAAAAGAAATTCCATGAAAGAGAACAAACATGTGTGTGAAACCATGAGGCTATTACTGTTGTCATTGAAACTATGGAACCAAATAGAATTTTATTTTGAATTATGGGAACCATTAGTGTAATACACCCTGTTTGCATTTAATTTCTGTCAAAATTCTATTTAATCCCCCATGTTTAGTTGAGATGGTAGTAATAATTTTGAAATTTTGAGAAGGTGACGAATTAGGCATTAAAATTTGAAAAAAGTGATATTTGTTGTCCTTTGGTGGCCCCAAATGGAGTCGGGCAAGCGTATTACATGTTTTTTAGCTCGACTATATTTGAATCAAAATAAATCAAAATAACCATATCTGACTATAATTAAAATTGGATTTATGTTTAAGTCTGAGCTCAAACTCAACTCGATTGAAAATGTGAAGCTCGAATTCAAATAGAGTCAAGCTCAAAATTTTCTTTTCTTTTGATTAAGTAAATAAATCATATACACTAAAAATATAAAATATATTTATGTATATATTAAACATAAAAGAGTCGAGTATTTTAAATATTCCAACTCGAGTTAAGTGTAAATATAAATTCAAACTAGACTCATTAGTATTTAAGTCGATAATTCTCGAGTCAAGTTCTGCTACTTGCAGAAAGCTCCAACTCAAACTTTTTCTCACGCTTCGAATTTCCTCAAATCTAGTAACGCAAACTTAAAATGAAAAAATATATATATATACACACAACATTCTATAAAGAAGTATACACAATATTGATCTACCCAATACATTACGAGGCTCCAAATCCGAAATCATATACAAACGTCCACTTCTCATTAAGACAAACTCAAGCTACAGAAATCAATATTTACATATGCCAATATTTACAACAATGACTATTGAGTAAACAACCGAGTTTACATGTACAACATCAAGTTAACTGTTTTCTCCCGAAATAAAATGTAACTTATACATAAGTTCTAAGCCTAAGGAATCAAATATTCGTATTCACATGCATGCTACTCAAGCATGCCTCAAGTATTCCTCCACGCATACAAAACAAATTGAGCAAGAATATACAAGTAAAGAATATGGGTTAGATAATCAATCAACACAATAAATTAGAGACTAAGATGTGCTCAATATGTATAAACATGCTATGAACATACTTCAACTATTATCAACCAAATGAATTGTATACATTTTATCAACATGAAAACTATACAATAAGTCTACGAATGCAACACATGCCAATAAATGCAGCACATGCCCATTAATGCGAATCTCTACTGCGAATGGAACACATGCTCCGACTGCAACACATACCCTGAATGCAACGCATGCATCCACTGTGAATCACGACACACAAAATGGGACTATTATTTTTCAAACTTTTATAAAAGTGGATAATTATACACAATAACTATCTAAGGCATACAACCTGTGCATATTTTTTGCTCTCACGGTAAGGCTTTCTAGGCCTCATTCTTATTTTTCTCAAATTTCAAAGTTTTGCGAAAAAGTGATACAATGTCCCAATAAGAAGCAAAAGATTTAGAGCCCAATTCCTGAATGTATATGCTTCATATATTTGCAATTTCCGTGCTTTGTGACACAAGATGTATACATCTAAATCATGAATTTTATATCGAACTACACAAGTTCAAATGTTATGAATAATGCCAATATATATATATGTGTGTGTGTGAGAGAGTGTGTGTGTGATATCACAAATATAATGCTTTAAGATATGCCTCGCATATCACTAAAACAATTTAAGATATGAATACCAATATATCAATACATGAAAATCTCGACTTGTCATACACGTCGATATACGTACGAAATATCAAATTTATATTGTTATTAGTTATCTACATATACCTTGAATGCTTCTGAGAATCACCCGAGACCTCACTAAGAAAACCCCCAAAACACCTCCACCTTGACCCCTCGGTTTGATCTAGCTACATACTTCAAATCGTAACGCACTCGACATAAAAACGATCCACACGATAAAAGGAACAAGATGTACTAATTTGTTTCGACATACATGAAAGGTACAAAAATCAAACAATCTTAAATGAACAAGACTTACCTTAAAACGTAGGCCTCACACTAAGGATGTTGAATATCAAATTTTTATCTACAAATAATCACTTAAACTAGATGAATCGGGAGGGAAAAGATCAAAATTGAAATTACCACAAACCACTATTTCTATATCTATTTCGTGTTTTGTGCACAAAGTGAGTTTATGAGTCATATGATGTGATATATAGTCAAAAAATGATTTTTAAGCAGGATTGTTGACATCCCAAGCCTCAAAATCACTTCAGCCTATCCTGCAATGGGGCTGCCAACACCCCCATCTCCATGGCATCGATACTCTAGTTCCAGTCCCGATTTTCCTTTTTTTTAACTCTCTTATAATTTGAATTGGCTTTTTGTCAAAACATGAAAGTTATAGATAATCGAAATATATTTCCAATGGTATATTATTGGCCTTCAATCGGATTTTCATATGGGATATATGATCGAAATACTAAACATGTGTTATAACGACAATTCAACTTCCAACATACAAAACTAAACGCAACATGCCACAGCATTGAGTCCACGATATCAACTTACTACGAAAATCAATCTACGACATTTCCACGCCACGGTCATGCCATGAGAATTCTCCACTCCACTTCATGATACGATACAACTTACATACTATGACTATGTCACAAGAAATCTCCTGCTACGACCATGAACTCCACCATGACGATAACGACACCATGAATTGTCACACCGCGTCAACAACGTGATACCTTACCCACCTCGACAACGACATGAAACGTAATAAATATAATAATATTTATTAACGCGAAAACTTTTCTACAAATTTCAGGAACGTTACACTTAAAACATGCACAAAATTCAAAGAAGACATCAGTATAAATGGTCGTGAATAAAACTATTTGCTACTAAATAAACTAAAAATTGAATCTTTTAATAAATTATTCACAACTTTAGGGGAAATTTTCCACCATAACTTGGACGGATTAAGCCACATAGGGTTTGTTTAGTTGCATTTTTAAGCATGAGATTTTAAATTTTGTGGCCTAAAGAAGAACTATATTTGGTTGCGCAATTTTTAAGCGCAACTTGTCTGCTATCCTGATCTAATTAAGCTCAAAAGTCTAAGTTGTGTTCGTCCAATTCTTTTCTTATACGGAAAATGTAGATCATTTGTTTAAAAATTACAATCACAAAAATTTATTTTGATAATTTTAGGAATATTTGTGAAGAAAATGATTTGGGAGACCGTTCCAGCTATAATGTGGACTAATTTAGTCACATCTTTAAAATATATTTGGGATATTTGTGTAGCAATTGATATTACGAATTCTAAATAGCATTTGTGGAAACTATGGGCCTGTTGTTGTATTTATCCCTATATATATGGCTTCTGCGCCGTCGTTTCGCTTTCGCTCTGTTGTGTCTCTCTCTCTCTCTAACCCATCCCCGTCGTTGGGTTAAATTGTGATCTGTTTCTATATTGACTATTTTCACACGCATATAATAAGATGACAAGTCACACATAATGGGAGCTTTTTCGGGAGAATAAATGCTAAAAGTAATGTACATGGACACAAGTTAAATTATTGTTTTGGTCAAAGAATATGAGTTTATAGGTAACAAATCAGGGACCGAGATTTCTATGTAAAATTTCTACATTTATAATTTGATGATAAGTAGAAAATAGGCGATTAATTTTGATTTCTAAATGCTAACATTAATTTTCTATATCTTACATATCAAATATTGAATTGATGTATACATAAATCAATTGGCATAATATTTGTATTCATGTTTTATGCTCAAATATCTAATGATTATCTAGTACTTTCCTACTGCTAACTAGTTCACAAGGTAGGAAATAAGTAGTGCTTCTACAGAAGTGCTCCAATTAAAAGCAACTCGTTTGGTTTGCTCTTATTTCTATGGTTCTACTTTTAAATATAACAAAAGTATAAAAGGTCGTTTGAAATATATATACATAATACTGCTTTTTAGAATTATAGATTTTGATTTTTTTTCTAGTAAAGTGTATTGTCTTCTTTCATCTATCAACTATTTTTAACTATTTTGGACACAAAAAAATAATTTTTTTTTCCTATTTTCTGCCAAATACACTTAAATATACTTTAACTAGTACTTAAAAGTAAACTTTTCCACATGCACCAACAAAATATATATATTTTGTACTTATAATGAGAAACCAAACGAGTCTATTATCCGACTTTGGCAAGTAATGAACGGTCCTTCGGCGATGGAATTAGTTACCAAAATAAAATATAGAAGTTTCATACAAGGTGATTTTGAAATCATCGAAACATAGCTTAGCTCATAAGCACATTTACATCAAAATTTCTTAATAGATTCTCTAAAAATATATAGAAAAAATGAGCTTTATTTCTATTTTACAAATTCTCTATTTATTATACGCTGCATCAGATTACATATCATGTTATTTATAATGTTAAAATATTTTTAATTTTTATCTTTCACTATTATTTTTTTTAAAATAATGATATATACATTGCATATTATTTCAACCAAAATTATTTTTTTCAATTAACAAAAATTAAAATTCAATAGTTTTAAAATATAAATTTTGTAAATTTAAAATTCTAAATTTGATGTATTAACTTTTATTTTTCATACCTATGTAGATCAAATTTAGAAAATAATTGGAAAAAACTTTTAAATGTAATTTTTGTGAAATACTCAGTTACATAAGGTCCCGTCAATAAAATTCAAAGTAATAATTTAGAGAAAAATTAGATAGATTATAGGGGTGTATATTTTAGATAATGTTAATTTAAATATTTAATTGTTTGTTAATAGTAGTTTTGAAATAACTCATGCTTTTAAAAGCTATTATATTTTTTTTTTTATAGTTGATTATAAAAATAACTTCAATCATATTTTATTTATTCCCAATATATATATATTTTTATTTTTTGGTAATAAAAATGACAATTTACCAAATATTACATTACATATCAAAGTAGTATTTAAATATTTTTTTAACAATTATGTCTGCTTTGCAATCAACCTCTAAAAATAATTTTAAGGAATAGATTTTGATAAATACTGACGCTAACTAGTAATTAGTCTCCAAATCGACACATGAAAATAGTCTACTCGTTTCATGAATTTCATAAAATATTCGTATTGACCGCAACAATTTCTGAAAACCTCATGTGCCCTTCATCTTCTTGCTTTTATTCTAATAAATATATATAGTAATAAAATCATATGTTAATTTTTGTATACTTTTTTAACAAATCACCTTACTTAATTTCCAATCTCAAAAGTCAAAACACAAATCCCTAACCACACACAAAACCAAACAAGATCAGAAAACAAGAGAACAAAAAAATGGAAACTGAAATCAAAAACTTCATCAAGGTATGGCTTACAGCAATCCTCTCCATATGTTATTGCTATTACATACCAAAACACATCCCAAAAGGCTTCAAGAGGCTCCTCTCTCTCGTCCCCGTCCTCGCCCTCTTCGCCCTCCTCCCCCTCGGCCTCTCGTCCGCCCACCTATGCGGCCCCACCGCCTTCTACCTCGTCTGGCTCGGAAACTCAAAGCTCGTCCTCTTCGCATTCGGGCTCGGCCCATTGTCCGAACCCGAAAGCCTAATTCAGTTTCTTTCAATATCTCTCCTTCCAATCAAATTTGTATCGGAAACTACGCAAAACAAATCATTACCCAAGTGGAACAGATCCGCTGACGTGACAATCAAGGTTTTGTTGTTAGCTATCGTGGTCCGTACGTACGGCTATAGGGAATTTATTCCCAACAGCGTCATCTACGTCTTTGGTTCGGGCCTTACTGGGATTCGCGATCGAGCCCCAGTTCAACGACCCCTACCTCTCCACGTCATTGCAGGACTTCTGGGGACGTAGGTGGAACCTGATGGTCACCAGTATCCTGAGGCCGACAGTGTACCTGCCCACACTGGATTACACCTCCCGGTTTTTGGCCCGGAGGTGGGCCCGTGCTCTGGCGACGCTCGCGGCCTTTCTGGTGTCCGGATTGATGCACGAGCTGATATACTATTACTTGACGCGTGTGGGGCCAACATGGGAGGTGACATGGTTCTTCGTGCTGCAGGGCGTGTCCACCGCTGCCGAGGTGGC
Source organism: Embelia ribes (assembly GCA_001753735.1). Lineage (NCBI taxonomy): Eukaryota > Viridiplantae > Streptophyta > Magnoliopsida > Ericales > Primulaceae > Embelia > Embelia ribes. Next base: position 8,336 of record MKEJ01035835.1, read on the forward strand.
GGCGAAGGAGGCCGTAGCGGGGAGATGGAGGTTTCCCGTGGCGGTTTCGCGGGTTCTAACATTAGGATATATAATGGCGACCGGCGTTTGGCTATTTTTCCCACAAATTGTGAGGAATGGGGTGGACCAAAAGGCCATTGGGGAGTACCATATAATGTTAGATTTTGTGAGGGCAAAATTGTCAATTTAGATTTTAATCGGAAAAAAGTTTCATGACCTTGTTACCACCATCGGATTCATTATCTTTTGTTGATGGTTGTTGTTAAGCTAAAATTCATGTATCATTGAAACTCTAGCAATTGCGAAATTAATATGTAAACTTGTTAAATTGTTGCTGTTAAATTTTTGTCGTTATCATTAATGTTAAGCCAATCATAATTAAAATTTAGATGTTCACATGACTAGGATGGTTTGGTTACCGCTTCTACATTCGATTTCTTTTGTTTTTTTCTTTTTTTTTGTAATATTTTCATTCACAAACAATTGACCATATTTTTATTTTGAATATAAAATAAAAATTACCCATTTATATTTTGGATCTGTCTAATTATTATAATTTGCTGTTATACAAGACTTTTTTTTGTAGGTCCCACTTGTCACGTGACTCTCTCCCTATCTGTCGTGGTGGCTCAGTCTTTAAGAGCATTTATCGCAGTGATGATAAAATAAGCGTTGATTTAATTGCTTTTCATTTGTAATAATTGCATGGTGGACTAACTTCAATTAAATGCAATCTCTCTCATTAGCACTGTTATTGCTTATAAAAAATTGAAAATATATACAAATCAATTTTGTGGAGTTTTTTTTCAACTGAATATACATACAAATCAATTTTATTGATACAAATCAATTTTATGGAGTTTTCTTTATCAGAATATTGTACAAATACAAATTATTTACCAAATTAAGGCCGTTTCTAAGTTAATTATCATAACAACTTTATTTCCAAAATCACAGTTTGAAACTCCGATTTTTAAATATGATAACAAAATTGCAATTTGAGACTCCATAATTTTATAGATAAAAAATACAGTTTCAAGCTGAGATTTTGCCACTAAGCTTGTAAAAAAAAAGCAGTTTCAAATTGTAATTCTATTGTTGTGCTTGTTTAGAATCCCGGGCGTACTTGCAACAGAATTGGAATTCAAAAATGCCTTTTATGGAACAAACTTGATTTGGTAATTATTTTAAAAATAGCCTTGATTTTATAAATAATTTGAAAAACAACATAAGTGAAAAACACTCAATTTATGTCATGTGAATCCATAAGTACTAATTATAATTGTTGATATTCTAAAATAAAAAATTAGCTAAGTATCTAGGTCTGGCTGGGACCCCATTGGATCGGCTAAAGTTGTTTTAGGTCCGGCTAGCCGAAAGCGGTACTCAATTTTCACGTCTCGAAGGTTTAAGATCAGTAAAATATAAAAAGAAATCAAATCTTTACAACTTTATTTTCAGCAAATCGTTCAATATTTATTTAGGGTTGTAACCCTAGTATAAATATATATTTTTCTATAATTATATGTATGCAATTGAAAAAGTGTGAGTGCATTGTTAGAGATCGGTATAAAAGAGAGAGATATAGAAGTTTTGTGTAATCTTTTATCTCTCACACATCAAAACAATGTTCGCTTTGGCGCCCCAGATGTAGTTAGATTGATGAATTGGGTCAACCAATCATTATGTATTCTTCGTTTTCTGTTCTTTGACTTTTTTATATTAGCATATAATTCCGCAACAATTGGTCTGATAGATTTTAGGTTCTAAAAGACGCAAATAGAACATTATCTATACGTTAAAGATCTGCACGAAACCTCTCAAAAAATAAGTCAAATGGTAAGGCATATGAGAAGTGGAAGATTATGGACAAAAAAAAGCCCTAAGTATTGTGTGTTTGTTGCTATCGCGGAATATGACGTTCAATATAGCGAAGGAGATGACCACAACCTCCCCGATGAAGGCGTTGTCTGACATGTACGAAAAGCCATCCGCGATGAATAAGGTTCATCTGATGCAGCAGTTGTTTAACTTAAAGATGGCAGAGGGTACAACAATTGCGATGTATCTCAACGAATCAACCTAATCACAACCCATTGCAGTTCAGTTGATAGTAATTTCGATGTAGAAGTAAGTGCCTTAATTATATTGTCTTCCCTACCAGACAGTTGGAATGTTACTGCAACTACAGTTAGCGGTTTGAAATGAAATGAAAAGCTGAAGTTTAATGAGGTATGTGACCTAACTGTGAGGAAAGAGATTTAGATAAGAAAATTGCATATAACAACAAGGTTGGCTTTGAGTACAGAAAGTAGGGATAGATTAGTACCGAGGAATTCAAATGGGGATAGATTGAAATCCATAAACAAGAGCAAGTCGAGTAACCCAAAATTGAATAAGGATTCTATATAATATTGGAATTGTGGGAAGTTTGGGCATTGTAAGAATCAATGCAAGGAACTGAAGAAGAAGACTGAAAAAGATGATGGATAGCTATCAACAAACTTCACATAGGAGATTAGTGACGCCATCATCATTTCACTCTTGCCTTAGTCGTGAAATCATGGAAATTATGCCTCTAGTGATTTTAAAAAGGTTTATCTAGTTGATGATGAGCCTTTAGAAATATTAGGGAATGGAGATCTTAGGGTCAAGACGCCGAATGGACTTATTTGGTAACTGCAGAGTTTCAGATATATCCTTAGTTTGAAGAGGATTTGATATTTGTAGGGTAGCTAGATGGTGAATGGTATACAATATCCTTTGTGGATGGTCTTTGGAAGATTTCCAAATGAGCCAAACAACCATGATAGTATTACACTTGCTGGTGCAAATAAATATACAAATCTACAGTATTGCAGACTTGCCCATATGAGTGAGAAGGGGTTGAAACTGCTTTGCTCAAGGGGTAAACTGACGGGCATTAATATCTTCAATGTTGGCTTGTGTGATGATTGTGTACTTGAGAAACAGTTCAAAGGGTGGTAGAATTTTGAGAAAACAAAAGTTGAAATTGGTACATAGTGATCTATTGGGACCAACCCGAGTGACATTTCTGGGTGGCGTGTCATACTGCATAACCTTCATTGACCACTCCACTAGGAAGGTATGGTTTTATTTCCTGAAATGTAAATCTGATACTTTTGGTATTTTAAAGAAGTGGAAAACCTTTATGGATAATGAAACAGGTTTGAAAAGTCAAATGCTTGAGATTCGATAATGGTGGTGAATATGAGCCTAGTGAGTTCAAAGAATATTATGATGTGAATGGGATTCGTATGGAAAAGACCATATTGAGGACTCATCAGCATAATTAAGTGGCAGAACGTATGAACAGAACTCTAAATAAACGTGTTAGGTGCATGTGATTATATGTTGGGTTGCCTAAGATGTGTTAGACAGATGTTTGTACAACAAAGTTCTTGATTAAACGAGAACCATCAATTCCTTTGGATGGGGGAATAACGGATGAAGCTTGGAATGATAAAGCGAGAGATTCTTGTGTTAATCTCCCTTCTATATACAAACACTATTAATAACTAATAAGAATACGGATTGAATTTTGCCAGCACAATAAAAAAAATTTAAACTGTACAAAGTTAATCAGTGCATCCGCCTGATCCCGTTATTGGGCCGGTCCATTTAACCCGTTTACTCTAAAGGCCCAAATCCATCTAAATTAATAGGTTTGAAGATTCAATTTCTCTCTCTTGCGACGAATCATCGGCCCGTATTTCAGTTCTCTCTCTCAAACTCTCTCTCTCTCTATATACATATACATATATAACTTATCGTTTTTATGTTCTTTCAAATCTCACTACTTTGTTAATTTATTAAATTCTCAATTTTTTTTCTCATTTTTTCGCTGCCAATTTTAGAATGATCTTGGTGTTATTGCAGGAATAAAGAATTGAAAATTGGTTTTTGATCGATCAAAAATCAAATCCAGATGGGGTTTTTGGTGACGACGCTAATATTCGTCGTGATCGGGGTAATTGCTTGTCTCTGCACCAGAATTTGCTGCAACAGAGGGCCTTCTACAAATCTGTAAGCTTATAATTGTTATTTTTTTACTTTATTTTATAATTCAAAGATCTGTTAGTATTGGGCTTCTCATATGTAGCTGCCATTTGATGGCCTATATGTATATGTATGTATATCTATATAGAGTTTTTTCCGACATTTTTACTCGTGCAAGACTAGGATTTGTTTCAAATGGGCATAAGACAATCGACAGTCGTCTAAGTTAGTTTGGGCATGTAACACGGAGACGTAAGAGTGCACCAGTTAGCAAGAGTAAGAACACAAGAAGGAAAGAAAAGATTGGCGTAGTGTAGAACTTTTGAAATATTGATGCAAGTGATAAGAAATGACATGCATACTAGAGAAATAGATGAGCGATTTGCCTTAGATACAAGGAATGAGTGAAGTAAAAAATTCACGCTTACTGCCCAACGTGATATACTATTTTGGTTCTATATAGCTTGCCTTGTACACTTGGGATTAAAGCTTGGATGTTGTTTTGTGTATGGTGGGAATTTAGGCAGCTACCAAATTGTGTGTTATACCCCATGGTTGATTCTTGGTGGTAGGTTATTTTCCATATGGCATTCCTTTGACGTTATTGAATAAATTCATATGGGTTAAGGACTTAAAAACGATGCTTGTTTGTAAGATAGTGTAGGGTACTACTTTGAAGTGAGACCCATATATAACAACGTAAGGGTATGTAGCATAACACCCCCAGAGAGTATGCAATTATCCAACTATTACTAGTATTAGCATCCTATCCGTATACTGGAAAAAGTGTCAACCATAATATGTTAAGTGGGATCCATGATACCAATTATATCGTCCTACCTTTTATACTGTAGAGAAACATGGCGTGGCAATATGATTTGTTAGATCTGTTGTAATCAAACAATGATTTCTGAATATATGAACAATAATAATGAACTGAAAATAGCAAAAATTTTATTTCATCAACATAAATTTAAATTACAA
>MKEJ01035837.1:0-13789 GCA_001753735.1 Embelia ribes
ATTTTAGAATTTGAGGTATATAGATCAATATTAAGGGGGGTGAAAAGAAAGAATAAAGGCAAGAGAAAAGGCCTTATCCCAATGCTATGATAAGTAATTCGGTGCGGAAAAAAAAAACACCAAAGCTTTTAACTACTTTGTTTCCCTGTTCTACACTTAATTTTACTCAGGGGAGCAATAAAATGCACAACATTACTGCTAGGCAAATTAGTGAATGACTTTGCACTTAAAAAAAACTTCGAGGTGTTGGTTATGGTTTAGCTTTCAGGAATGGTTCAAGTGCATTCGTAATTCACATGTCAACAATCTTTATGACTATAATTTTGCGATGGATTGTATGGCTGCGAACTTGTGGAAACAACTTTAAATTTTTTGTTAGGGGTCTTTTCCATTTCGAAAATGCATTATTTGTTTGTAACATTTCCCTTCTTTTTCTTGTGTAGCTTTAACGAATCAATTTTGATGGCATGAATTAGAAATCTGGAATAATATTCCTTTTCATTTTTCCTGATCCTAGCAATAAAATCAAAATGCTCGCTTTGCTAATATTTTTGCCACCAAACTGGTTTTGTATGAGTAGATCCTACAGAATGCTTTGTTTGAAGTTAGAACTAGGTTTCTGAAATAGAAACAGTGAGTGTTGAAAGGATAAAAGATAAATATACTTTTAAAAGTATTTACTTGAACGATTGTGCAGATGAAGAAAAAGTTGAATGTTTCATTGTCTTTCTTGCTGTTAGCAACGGGGAAAACAACTTGAAATTAGTTTCCGCATTTTTCATACATTTCAGTTTAGTGTTTTCTCATTCAGAGATCCATCTCATAGTTCGCCGAAAGAATTGGATTTTGTCAAAACATTAAGCTTTTGGCTCTATGGGTTTATGGTTTTTGTTTTAGAGCAAGCACAATTGATTGGTTTTTGTTTTCTTATGCCTTGGCCTTTGGGTGAATGACTGTTATATAGAGGTTTTTATTGAAGATATTTGGATTTCAAACCTGCTTCATGTTCGTGATGCATACTTTTTTTTACGTTAATCTTTATGCAGGTTGCAAAGAGGTTAGAGAGAACTTCGAGATACTTCAAGAGATTGGGTAGCTTTGGATTTTGGAGCCAGCTAATATGCACTATTGTGGCTGCTGTTATCCTTTCTTTCTCTGTTGTAGTCACGGGGAAGATCACTTCGCCCGCCACGTTTTATTCAACAGCTGGTGGAATTGTAGCGGCATTTATCTCAGTTTTCTTTTCATTTGGGTATATCCGTCTGTCTGAAAAACTCAGGAAAACCGCTAATGACCCCTCAAAGGTAGTTTTCAATCTTCTTTTCTTTCTATCGGTTAGTAGTAAGGTTGATCTGCTACAATTCGGCAGTCATCTACTTCAAATTTCGAACCTTACAAACAGTCTCTCTTTAAGTAGGGTTAAGGATACATACGTGGGAGCCTCGCCGATCACGTGAGAGTAGCCATTCATAAAAAGAAATTTGTTGAACGTAAACTAAAACTTTACAATTTGGAGACCTGTACTACAACCTATGCTTAGGCTTAGCTATTTTGAGATAATTATATATGCCTAATCTATAGAAGGAAATTTAAGACACGATTGCCAGTGGAATTAGGTATCTGTTGGTTCATCAAAATTTGTCCCAATTCCAGTTCACATTGCATCTCTTTTTTAATTATCTTTTGTACTGCTATTCTGTATAGTGTAGAGCGGCTCTTGAGAGTTACGTAAGTGCTCCCCTCTCTCAACAAATAGTGTCAAAGGAAAAAGTCCAGGTTCCTATATTTGTGAAGGCAACTACTACCGTCGGTGCTGATTTCTTTGTAACATGTAATAGATTTCCTAGGTTACTAGCATCTCTGCAAAATTCGTGTATGAAAGCCTCTTTTGTCTTGGTTAGTGTTCCTTCACTAGGACTCTAGGATTAATAGTTCAACTTTACTATCACCGCCCCTGAAATGGAACTAGAGCACTTCACTCTCCCATCAGCGATTGCCACAGAAAAGCACTCTAGTCTGCAGTACCTACCTCTCTGTAGTTAATTTAGCTTTTAGTTGGTTGTTTATGTATACAATCTCCACTTTCGTGTTGCTTTCATTGGAATTTCCTCGGGCAGATCAATGCAGATTGGCTTTGCGGCCAAATTCATGATTAGGCAGGGCATATGTAGTTGATTTAACTTTCTCCTATCCGTGGTCATAAAATTTTTAAAAGGAATCCAAATGATAACTAGGTCTAAATTTTCAACCATATATGAGTTTTTCAGAACTCAAAAGCATGTGATTCTGTGAATAATCCACATGCTATGCGAAATTTTTTTTTTTCAGTACTTGAATACTTTCTTTATACCAAAACTATCGCATAGTATACTTTTCAAAATCGTAGACCTTTAATGCAATGCACTTCAACTTAGTTGTAATGAAATAAACATTTCTGGTTTTGTTTCCAGGCTCCTCCTCGAGCTGACGTCGTGAAAAGCCTAAAAAATGGCATAGTGGTGAACGTTCTGGGTATGGGTGCTGCTATCCTTGGTATGCAAGCCACAGTTGGTTTGTTAGTTGCAAAAGCGTTGACAACTTCGGCTAATCCCTATTACCAGGGTATTTCACCTGGATCCAGCCCGGTTCTTGCCTTGGATGTGTTCTTGGTCCAGGTACTAATCTAAATCTAATTATGTAAATCGCAAAAAAGTTTCTATTCTTAGTTTGAGGTATTAAGTAGAGTATCTGTCATAGTTTTTTCAAATGGTTTTAGAAGCTTCATGTCCTTACTTTCGAAATTACTTGAGAATAGGGATAGAGGCTCTTTATGTCTTGTTTTTTAAATTGTATGGCTTGGTTCCTTGCCACTTAATGGGGTGATCATTTCCAATTTTCTAAAAATATGATTAAAATGTGAGGATGGTCTGCAGTGGCTGTGCATGAATGTTTTGTACTACTTAGACATGACGTTATGCTGCGAGGACATTCATTTCATCATTTTGTTTTACCAGTCTACAAGTAAATTCAATTTTTTGAAAAATTTTACCAGCCCAAAAACATGATTTGTAGGACAGGCTCTTAGTCAATAAGCATGGTCGATTATATGATTGCTTCATGACCTCACCTTCTTCTTTTACAGGCCTCAGCAAACACCATCCTCTCTCATTTCTTGGGGCTCTCGTCCTCGCTAGAGCTGTTACGATCAGTTACTTTACCCCCCTCTGAAAGCATCCCCGTCCCTAGGGTTGCATGAATGTGAGAAAAAAAAAAGAAAAGGAAGTTCTTTAGATTTTGGGGTGAGAAGAAAGTGTTTCTTATCAATACAAATGAAGGTGTTGCATTCTGTTCTACATAACCAGAATACTTGTTTGTTATTTTCGTTTTCTGATGTATCATTTTTCATCTCATTATGTAGTTTTATCGTGCAAGTTCCCGATTACACTGATTTAAGTCTCGGTGTGGAAGTAATTTATTTGTCGGGAAGTGGCTTTAGCGAGAAAATTAAATTGCTTATACATTAATTCGAGGGATGATTTGACAACCAGCACGTCTGTTTTCCCCTTCCTGTTGTTCAAGTTTTTGATTTCCCCTTCCTGTTTACGTTTTTAATTTCTTGAGGCTACGAATGGAAGTGGCAAAAATGCATTTTCAATTGGATCATTGTAGGTAATTGAAAGTACAAATTCTATGTACTCGTTTCTAAGACTGTACAATCCAATTGCATCGTTATCAAATGTTTCAAGTATTTATTCCGGAGAAAATAATCACAAATAGAATTTCATTTAGTTGTTTTATTCAGTGCATCTGAATGTTTCTTCATGTAAAGAATTTATTTCTTTTCGGAACATTTTAGCCTATTAGCACATCTAACAAAAAATCACATAATAACATAAGAATAAAAATTTAAAAATTATTTTAAATGATATGTAGTAAAATTATAGAAGTTTTGTAGTTATTATTTATTTTGATGTATGCATCATATAAAAAATTCAAAATAACTCCGTAAACTTGCGACATTAATATGTAGTTTTGAGAATTAATAAGATATTTAAATATTTTGTCAAATTTGTTAGATATGTGAACAATTATAAATTATAATTTATTAATTTTTGATATTTTTATTTTAAATTATGTAAGTTTTATTTTTGTGATAATTGTCAATCTAAATATTTAATAATACATTATTATCTTTTAACAAAATATGTACAAGTTAAAAATAATTAATTTAGTATTTTAGGTATGATAATTTTTTATACAAATAAACAAGATGAAAAGTAAACTTGAAGGAAAAGTGTATAAAATAATTTGTAAAGTTGGTGTTTTTTTTTTATAGAGTACTTAGATTATTCTAGCTAATTGTTTTTCATATTTGACCAGCCAAAAGCTCGAAACTGTCATAGCAACTCCTCTTGTGATATATCATATTTGGCGTGCAACAAAATGTTGGGTTCCCTCAGCTGCTCTAATACGAGCTCGTCAACTATATCACCACTTGGTTGTAGGTATTTCTCGAAACTTTACTAGAGAAATGATAACGGGACATTAATAACGGATTTGGGGCCTGCCCTGCCCTGCCCTACTAGTTTTCCGATATTTATATATATATATCACTAATTATAAAATCAGCGACATGGACATACTAGGCAGGAGATGCCAGTACTCTTGCCATGCAATCCCAAGTTACATTAAATTAAAACGCAAATAACAAATGTGTTGGTAGTTTACTGTCAATTTTTGTGTACTTCGCAATGTTCATATCTTTAACGAAAAGAAAGAAAGTATGCCTTGGGTTAAGTTAAGGTAGCTATAGGTTTGTTGGCGAAATACATCACGTAATTCTAAAAAATATACTCTTAAATGTATTCTGTTTTACCCTATTTTATTAGTCTTCATAGTAATTTACACCATGCTCGACATCAATCAATTTTACTTCTTTCTCCAATGTTGTATTACGTGGATACTTAAACTGGAGATTACATACTTTTACAATTTAGATAGAAAAAAGTATTTCAACTTAGGGGTAGGGCTGTGGAGATTAATCAGTCAAATAAAAAATTCCGTTCATTTTTTTCTAGTTTTGGTTGAATTTGGTTTTAAATAGTTAAAAATTTTGATTTTTTCGGTTAAACATATTCGGTTTCGATTTTAATACTTGATCTCCTAATTCTATCGAATCGAATCGGGTTATATCAATATAAATATATTTTTTCTTTATAAAGTCTATAACTATTTTTTTTTTTATGAGATAAATTTTCTTTTTGTAGCAATTTGATTATGGTAGATTTATTTATTTATTTATTTTTGTAATTCCATATTTTCGATTTGGAATTGAATTGATTTATTGAGTTTGAAATGGTTTGGTTTTGAAATTATGATTCGGTAGGTTTGATTTTTCAATTATAAAATTTGATTGATTAGATTTTTTTAGATACAATTCGATTTGGAATCGAAATTGATCGATGCACGCTCTTACATGAACCGAATTCTGTATATATTTATTTATTTTTATTTTTTTGGCTATATATATATATATACATATATGATTGGTGTTGCATCATGAGGATTGGGCACTTTGGGTTGTTGTGGCTAAGGCCTTTCGTAAAATCTTACAGTATTTTTCAAGAAAAAAAATCACACGCCCAGATTCCTCGGGATCTGGAGGCTTGAGAGGATTGTATCAGAGCTAATTGGGTTGTGAAAATCTACTCTAGGGTAGATGCATACAAGTAGTTAGGTGGAGTAAAGAACGATCTGGAGATGAATGCATATAATCTGCTAATGGTGCCTGTGACGACACCTTGCATATTGAGTGTGCATAATGTATTGAAATGAAGTAAATAAGTAGAATGAGATATGATGCGTGCGTGGAAAAACAGTGGTTGTATGTATGATTTGTTGTGAGCAACTTTTGGATGGTAAGCCAAGTCGACTTCTAAACCCATAATAGAACGATAGGGGATGCATTGTTAATCTACGATGGGGATAGAACTATGACGGAAGCAAAGCGCTTGATCATTGGTGTAGTTGTTTACTATGTGTGTTTACATGATGAAGATGTATACGTAAGAATGTGAATATAACTATAAGTGAGAAAATAAATATGACTTTTTTAGAGAAAATTTTTATACCTTTGAAATATTTGTCTGTTTGTTTTCGAATATAGTAAATGGATCTTGAAGTTGTGCTTGATGATTCTCCTCTATACAGTTTACCTAGAAAGGGATTTCATTTGAAAGATACACCACCAAGGGTGTGCCCTCAAACTAGACTTGTCTTGAGCTTGCTACAACGACATGTTACTATGAACATCAAATCTTCCTCATACTCAAAAGACAAGGGTGAAGATTTAGGCAATGAAGATGTTGGTAAAAGGGTTCCCCCTCCTCGGATGGGGGCTTAACCCCCTCATGCGATGCTTAATATCGGGCTTCTTGATCCAACCCACCCAACAATAATACCAAAGATTTGTCCCAAATATTACAAAATGCCTGCAATAAATGGCTCAGACGATTGTAAATGCAGTAAGGACTTGAGTTAGAAATTGTTCTATTGACAAACAAGCCTTAATCTAAAGGGCATATCGAACTCTAGGATAGATGGTACGTGCTGGTATTTTGTGGTGGAGCGGAACTGATAGAAGCATGTTGTTGGCTAGGAGAGATGGAAAAGTGCTTCAAGAAATAGGGTATTGAGGATAATTTTGTGAAAGTGACTACTGCCTATTTCTACTTAAAGGATGAAGCAGACGAGTGGTGGATACGATGGGCCATGATCCTGAACACGCAAAATCTGATGTGGAGCGACTTTAAGGAAGTGTTTCTCTCGAAATACTTTTCTGATACTCGAATAGAAAAAAAGTGGAGAGAATTCCTGGAACTTATACAAGGAAAGATCACTGTAAAGCTGTATGTACAAAACTTTAAGATGCATTCTCAATTTGCGCCAGATATATTATCGACTGAGAAGTTATGAGTTAGAAGGTTTGAGCTGTTTATTTTAATTGTGGAAATATGAATCACCAAATTAAGAATTGGCCCCAAATTCAGTGTCAGGCCTTTCATAATTGGGGACATGTACATTCGATCTATCCAAACCCAACTGCTTAAAATTTGGAACAATATTTCAGTACTTAGCTAGCCCCAGTCCCGGCCTCATTTTCAATACCATCTATTTCATCTCGTCCCTCATCCGGGCATAAGGTTATTTGTGGAAATTTCAAAGTAGAAATCGGTCAGTCGTAGCTTCAGCTCAACCGCCTCCTCTACCACGTGTATAAGCTGTGACATAGTCTATCTCAGAGCTGGGAGAGCCTTCCAAGATTCATGGTAATTTACACTTTATGTCTTCTTGAACTATTATTCTCTTTAATACTAGCACTTCTTGTTCTTTCATTTCCACCCAAATTATAAAATCCCTAGGTTTAAAACCTATTTTGTTTCATGTGAAACTATTCGTGAAAACCTCTCTTAGCATTACTATTGTACCTAATTTGTGTTGTCATAATTGCGAGGTAGTTATCGAGGATCACACCTTTTTGTGCAATTTGGTGCTATTGGATATGTGTGATTTTGATGTTATTCTACAAATGGAATGGTTATTATGCTATCAGACCATCATTGATTGTGATAATAGACGAATGGGATATCATCAGCTACATATCAAAGAAGAATACATTCTTAAGACTGCATTTCAAATGCAATATGGTCGCTACGACTTTTTAGTGATCCATTTCGGATTAACAAATACTCCAGCGGCATTCATGGACATGATTAATAGAGTCTTTCATGCCTTTTTTGACAAGTTTGCTATCGTGTTCATTAATGATATTATTGTGTATTTGCCATTAGAAGAAGTACACCCGGAGTACTTGTGAATCATGTTCTTTACTTTTCGTGATCATCAACTTTACTCAAAATTTTTAAAGTGTAAACTCTAGCTATTGAAAGTGAAATTCTTAAGATATATTGGTTCAGCGGAAGGTGTATTAGTAGACAAAGATAAGGCTAAAGCAGTATTGAAGTGGAAGAACATATTTGAGATTTGAGGTTTCCTTCTCCTAATTGGCTACTATCGATGTTTTGTTCAAGATTTCTCTTGTCTAGTGGGCCCATTAACTTACCTTATTTATAAGGGAGTTAAGTTTGAATAGAAAAAAAAATACAAGCGATCTTTCCAAGGGTTGAAGAAACGACTGACTGAAGCAATAATTCTTATCATCCCTGAACACGGAAAGGGATATATTGTGTACTACGATGCATCACGAGAAGGATTAGGAAGTATTTTGATGCAAATTGAAAGAGTTGTTGCTGATGCATGCCATCAATTGAAGAGTTATGAACACAATTACTTCACCTACGACCTGGAATTGGCATCGATGTTATTTGCTTTAAGGATTTGCTGACCTTTTCTGTATTGTGACTGGTTCGAAGTCTTTTTGGACCACAAAAGTTTGAAATATATCTTCACACAATGTGACTTGAACTTAAAATAGCGACAATGGATGGAATATCTAAACCAATATGATTTTGATTTACAATATCACCCAAAAAGGCCAATATTGTAGCAGACACGTTAAGCTAGAAAACTCGATGTACTATAGCATGTCTTACCACCAATGAATGGGAAATATTACAAGCATTATGCAAATTTAGAATAGAGATGGTGGAAGCTAAAGGATGCGCTACTTTGTGCTCTTTGTAGTTGCAATCCACTCTTCATAAAAAAGTGATAGAAGCTCAGCGTGATGACACTCAATGTCAGAAGTTATAGAAGAAAGTAGAGGAGAGCCCAGGTATTTGGAGTGTCAAAAATAGTAGAGAACTTCAACATTCAAAATATTTATTCGTGCCATAACTATGAAAGAAGAAGTAAAGCATGAATCGCATCACTCTCGACTTGTTGTACATCCAAGTGGAAACAAGATGTATCATGATGTTAGCAAATCTTTCTGGTTACCTAAGATGAAGAAGGCTATAACAAAGTACATGGCAAAATGTTTAATTTGTCAACAAGTTAAATTGGAGCATCAACAATCTGATTAGTTTATACAGTCACTGGAGGTACCGACTTGGAAATGGTAGCATATTATTATGAATTTTGTGATGGGACTATCGAGAACTCAACACAAGAATGACGTTATATGGGTGAATGTGGATTAAATGATGAAGTCGGTCCATTTTCTGCCAGTAAAGAAGACAGATTCAATAGAAATGATCTCACACCTGTATCTATGAGAAATTATAAGATTACATAGAATTGCCTTATCGATAATATCATATCGAGATAGTCTATTTACATCATAATTTTGAAACAACCTGTAGAAGGTACTTGGCACGAAAATATCGATTAGCATGGCATTCCATTAACAGACTGACAAACAGTCTGAAAGAAACATTTGGACTTGGAAGACATGATGAGAGCTTAGTTCGGAAGACTACATCCCTTTGATTGAATTCGCATACAAAAACAGTTACCACTCTAGCCTTGGAATGACATCTTATAAAGCGTTGTGCGGATGACCTTGCAGATTGCTACTGTGTTGGATAGAAGTAAGAGATATGGCCCTGATGGGGCCAGATTTTGTGCGAGAAATAACAAAAAAAGTAAAACTCATAAAAAAGTGATTGGAAACAACCTGAAGTAGGTAGAAAAGTTATGCAGATCGACGATGGCGATCTTTGGATTTTGATGAAGGAGATCATATATTTCTCAAAGTTTCACCAAAGGAAGGCATTAAGTGATTCAAAGAATCGGGAAGTTGTCACCTTGCCACGTCAGACCATTTTAGATTCTTGAACGTGAAGGTTAGTGGCCTATAGATTGGTCTTACTGCTTCAACTAGTGAACATTCACCCCGTATTTCATGTTTCGATGCTACGAAAGTACGTCTTGACCTGTTGCATATTATCAACTTTTCAAATCTTACTATAGAACCAGATGTATCATTTAAAGGACAACCTATATGGATTTTTTACTGAGAAGAATGAGTACAGCAAAGAAGAACAATTTTATTAGTAAAGGGTTGTAGTGTCATAACGGTATTGAAGAGATGACATGAGAATGCGAAGAATATATGAAAGCAAAATATCATGTACTATTATAGTAACTAAGGTATTCTCATCATGAATAATTCAAATTTCGAGTACGAAATTTGTTTTTAATAGGTGGAGAGCTGAAATAAATTGAAACTTTTCTCATTCAACCCAAATCAGTCGACTGATTTTCAGATATCAATTGACTTATACATGCGGGGAAAGGTTTTAGAAAGGCGACGAGTTTCCTAATTTGGGACACTCATACACATATATGAGACCTCACTTTGGGTGTTAACCCTTAGAATTCTATAGAGACATAGCATATATATAGAGAGAGAGAGAGGGGTTAAGGGTTAAGAGCTTTTGACACTATTTACATTAGTATTATTGTAAGCCATAATTCTGAGCCATATAAACAAAATATAATATAATTAATTACAAAATTATTCATATGATTCTTTATTAATAAATTTTATTTATGTAATTATAAAATAATATTTCATCCTTACACTATAGTTTTTAGTTTTAGAAGTCCCTCTTCCTATATATAGAGTTAAAAAATAATTTTTTCCATAGTAGCCTATATAACTAGAATATTTTCAATACACCACTCATAAATTTTCTCAAACTAGCACCTTTATTTGAAAACGTATAAAAAAATATTTTTTCCATATAAGGAATATTTAATACCACCTCAAATTTAATTGGAAACTATAAATATTTTGTACTAAAAACGCATAAAACAAGTGCATCTTTCTTATTATTTTATTTTTCAATAGAAACGCATCCAACAAATCTGTGAATATTGTCCTCCACTCTTTACTCTTCCCTCTCTGTTCCTTTCTTTCACTCTCTCTCTCTCTCTCTCTCTCTTTCTTGGTGTCAATGAAAACACATTTTATTTTTGTATTTTTTGTGTAATATTTTCCAAATCTAAAATGCAATAAACTTATGCCTTTTTCTTTTTGTTTTATTATGTATTGAAAACGCAAATTTCTCCATGCATTTCCTATGCAAAGTTTTACGAACAAAAAATACAATAAACTTATGTGTTTTCTATGCAAGATTCTACAAACAAAAAATGCAACAAACTTATGCATTTTTAATACAATATTGAAAACACATTATATTAATGCATTTTTTTTCTGAATATATTAATTTACCCCGTTGCATTTTAATGGGAGGATTTGAAATTTAAATAAATTGAAAATGTATTTATTTTTTTATGCTTTTTCAAATATAGATTAAAAAAATATCTGAGTGATCCATTAATTTGGGAATTATTCTAACTCCAAGTGTAGGATGGAATAATAATAAAAAAAAATCCTCTAAAACATATATTCGAGCCGCAGCGCAAGTTGACGCTTGACCCCTGAAAACATCGCTGTCCAGGTTCAATGTATCTTTCCAAAACTTTACCCACATTGCAAAATTACACTTGGTATCTAACACCAGCTTAGCACACCCTCACGCGCAGCCCAGTGATAGTAGTGGCACGCACATTTAAATTTAAATGGAGTTGTTTATATAGGTATTTTTTGTTCTTATATACCAAGCTTATATTAATATTTATGTACTTTCAAATAAAAAATAAAATATGTTATTTGCTTGTAGTAGTAAAAATAAAATATTTTTTACTTAAAAGTACAAAAAATATACTTTTGCAGAAGTAAAATTTTTATCAATTTATAATATATATCCAACTTGCTATAATTTGATGTCTCATAGCTTTCAAGAAAAAAAATTAAAATTTTTCATTACGTAAAAACATAATGCATTTTATGACTAAAACAAATAGCAAGTTAAGTTTCAAAGTTCAATTTTAAGGGAAAAAAATTAAGAACTTCAAACAAAGCCTATTATTAGGGATTGAGAGCCTCTCACATTAAACAAATGGGTGTAAGAGTGAGGTAACACTTTATAATAATAAAAATAGAATTTAACAATAAAAATTTTTAGAAATAATTTTATAATTATTTACATTAAATTTATTTTTATAGTCTAGAATTGTGCCTTGCTACTACACTTTTGTAAGGAGAGTCGGAATCTTCTATTCTCTTATCGTGCCTCTTTTTGTGCCCCTTAGTGTATTTAGACTAAAATTTTATTAAAATTTACTTTAGAATATTGTAAATGTCTCTTAATATCACTTCATATCTAGAAAATATGAAATTTTATATTATTACAAAATAATGTAATTTATGTTTTTATTTTTATACTAACACAATTAGTATGTTGAAAATATAAATAATTATATAATTATAATGTTGAATGATTATTTATTCATATTTTGAATATATTTTATAGTATTAAGAGTCATTTTTACTTTTTCTAAATTAATTTCATTAAAAATTTTGATTCAAAAATATTCCTATAAATGAATACATGATTCTTTTAAAGATCTTAGAACACCTTCTCCCATTAGTACTCCCCTCCTTCCCATTTTAATGGGTATATATATATATATTTTGTCGTTAACTTTTTATTTTGTTGAAAAGTAACTATATTAAAATATTTTTATTTATTATAAATATTTAATTACTCAATTCATTATAAATTGTGAAAAATAGTAAAATTAATTAAAAGTATTATAAGAAAAAAATAAAAATATTTTGAATCTTAATAATATTAATTAACTTTTTTTAATACTTAGTAAAAAAAAAAAAAAAACCCGGGACTGAAGATTTCTAGCTTATAAGTCCCGAAGGAGCGCGTGGATTTGATAATTCCCAACGGAACAATTAAATCTCGTGCCAGCCACGTGACCTCAGCTCCATCTTCTCCACTCGCCACTCAAACTCAATTGCTGGAATCTCTCTCTCTCTCTCTCTCTCTCTCTCTCCATCTCTCCCTGCAAAACCCTAGTCCGGCCATGACGACGTCGTTTGGAGCGGCGATCGCGATAGAATCGCCAAAGGTTGAATTTCAGAAGTTTCAAGGGCTGAGATCTTATTCTCACTCGTTGCTTTCTCACAAGCGCGCGAGTGCCTTCTCCTCTCTTCCTTACAACACTCCGATTGTTCGAGCCGTTTCAACGGTTATTTTAATTTCATTCAATTTTGTTTTTCCTTGCATTTAATTTCGTTTAATTTACCCTAATAAACATTATGTGGATGATCTTTTTCTTCTTCAAATTATAGCAAACTCATAGCTCGTGTGTTAATTTTTGTTTTAAAAATAGAGTAATATTACACATATTCTAAATCTTAATTCAAGTCGTTAATGCAATACAACTAAAATATTCTCCTTCGCACGCGAGTCGGTGGGTAAGTAGGAGGAGGATCATTTTTCTTTAAAAATATGTTCAACCTATAGGATTTGACCACATGGTATTTTTTTAAGTACATGATTGTATGTTGGCAACTCTTTTTTTTTTTTTTTAAATAAGTTGACAACAGGATTAAGGGCTTGCATCTGAGTTATATACTTTTAACTTTATTTTGTTAAAAGACAAAGAAAAGGACATGGGGAGACAGTGGATTAAAAATGTACAGAAGGGTTATTTCAACTGTTTGGTCTATCCATGTTCTCCAGAATTTGGTATTAGTTTTGGGATTGAAGTCAAAATTTTGCTGTAAATTTGAAATATTTTCAATCTGTATGTGATGGTTGCAATTTTTTTTTTTTTTTTTGTGTTTACTTATTTGGTGAAATTTTTCTTTGTGTATGGAATAAGCTGGATTTAGGCCTTTTCCAGCGGTTTACTTCCTTTGTTCTATCATTGGGGCGTTGATGGTGCAAAATGAGAACTTTTTTAGTCTACATACAAAACT
>MKEJ01035841.1:0-12943 GCA_001753735.1 Embelia ribes
TTATTTATTTATCTATTTATCCCAACTCTAAAAAGTATATTTCCCCTATGCTATTCTATTTTAACTTCCAAAGTTTACCCAACTCAAACACAATACTCATAGAAAACAAGAATAATAATACTTGAGGGCAAAATAAATAACATCCCACACTAATTAAAAAGCTTTATGGTTCACATCCAAATCCTAAAACTAACGTACTTCATGGACCGACATTTGCATAATTATATTATGTAACACACTATTTGTTTCTTCTTATTTAACATCCGAAGTTTCCCAAACTCAAATACAAATAATATGACTTATGCAAAATAAGGACAAAAATAATTAAGGGGAAAACTGTAAACATCTCTTACTAATTAAAAAATCTAATTGTTCACATTCAAATCCTAAAATTAACATACTCGAAGGACAGACGTGGTTAGCATAATTAAATTCTGTAACCCCTAACAAACTAATTATCTCGTAAAAAGAATATATAACAACCAAATTATATTGCTTCTAAAATAATAAATAATTTGCGCTAAAAAGATTTTGTTATGAGCAAATGAAGGTTGCACAATAATACTATACAGTGCGATGTTTCAATTTAAGTCTTCGTAAAATTTTACCTTGTATTTTCATTTAAAAAGTATTTTCTTAGGAGGAATAGTTCAAAATATTTAAATTAAGAAAAAATTTCAGTGACTGTAAATTTTTGGTTATAAGCAGATGAAGAGTTGCTCAAAAATACATCATGCTCTATTTCAATTTATGTGTCTCCATAAAAGTTTAGTTTTATTTTAAAAGTCCATTCTTAGGAGGAAGAGTCCAAAATATTCAAATATACTTTTAGTTTTAAGAATTTTTTTTAAAGATGATCAAACAAATTCGTTTTATTGTGTAATTCTCTTTCATACTTTTATAATATTTTGCTTACAACACAAATCAAATATCTCTTGCTTTTTACCAAATATATATAAAAAATATTTATAAATGTATCAACAATAAATTCGGATATTGGTTATAGAAAAATATTTTTTTCACCAGGCATGTAAAATACACTCTTATGTTTAAACAATACATCTAAACGATCCCCTTCATTTAAATTCTTATACTTGTAGAGTACTTATATAATTTATCTTTCACACGTCATGCGCTATTGTAACAAATATTTGAACTTTTCTCCCATGTACATAAAAAGTTTAAGTCAATATTATCTAATCATTGTAATAAAAAACTTCATACAAAAAATAAACTTAATGACCAAAAAACATAAGATACGTGTGTCGCACATGTATCACCACTGGTATAAATAAGTTTGGAAGCAAGGAGTATCAAGTTAGCTAGCTATGTTAAATTTACACGTAATGTGTCGATCAAATTTGTACCTTTGAGACTCAGAATAACGGGCTATCTGAGACAACCACACTTATGCAACAAGTTTATACGTTGTATCTAGAAATGATGGATCAAATTTATACCATCGAGACTTGGAATAACGATCAATTCTTGCCTAGAAATGTCATATTATATTTAAGACTGGATAAAAACCTAATTTTCCTTAAAAGACCCAATTTAAACTCGCCATAATTTATCAGATGTGATGAGTAAAATTTTAGACCGAGTTGAGTCGCATAATTAAACATTGAACACGACTTAGAAAAAAAATTATAATATCAATGATTTAGAAGCCGAATCAACGAAAACCTTGGCCGGGCTTGTTGTTTCATAAACAATATGCCGTTTGTTATTTAATAATATAAGTTTATTCTTGTTTCTCAAGTTGTACTCAAATTTTCGACCATCATTTCATGGTTGATATAATCGATCAATTTAATTCCTAAATAATTAGCCCAAAACGGATGCAATTACAAATTTGAACCAAACTAATAACGTATTTAGCCAGGAAAAAAAGAAAGACGAACTATGGACGTGTTCTAAAAAAGACGACAATACGGGTGACACGGATGAAATCGGTATCATCCCACCGCAACCCACCTAATATCAGAACTAGGTTGAACTCTGAACTCAAAATTTCTATTTTAAAAATAATAATAATGCAAATATGATCCATTTCTTTACTTTTTTTTGTCTTATTTATTTTTATTTTTTTGATTTTGTGAAGATTTTTGACTTTTATGTTTCTAATTGAAACCGCTCCAATAAAAAGTAAAGAGGAGCTCCCATCACAGGAGAGGGAAATATTATGGAAACGAATCAACCCATAGATTTATGCATGAATGGAACTACCAGTTAAATAATTTTTAGTGCTAAATTTCATACAATTTTTAATTATATTTTCTGATTTCATCCCAAAATATAAATAGTTTGTTTGAACGTGATGTGTGAAGTGATTGATTAGATTGTATATATCACAGGAGCTCTTAAATTCATTTTTCATTGTAAAATCCTAAGTGGCAGGAAATTCAATTTGATGTCGAAAACTAATTTCCTGGAAACCGTTGCTATAAGAAAACTTTTCATTTTCTAAATTTGTATCTTAAAACACGCTTTAGAATTAAAATACCACAGCATTTGGATATTTAGAAATTTTTATAACTTAATAAAGGTTTTTCATCCGTAACCCAATGTGTAGAATTATGGAAACAAAAAAACCGAGTCATTCATTAAAAAGCTCAAACTCGGGTCTTTAAGCAATCAGTTTGATATATATATATATATATATATATACACATTCATAAACACATATACTTCATATTAAATCTAATAAATAAAAAAATAATTGTCATCCTACCTTATTATAAATTCAAATAACATTTATCCTTTTATAATAGTAATATTTAGTGGGAAAAATTAATACAATGCTATTATTTGATAC
The DNA here is from genome assembly GCA_001753735.1 of Embelia ribes. Taxonomy (NCBI): domain Eukaryota; kingdom Viridiplantae; phylum Streptophyta; class Magnoliopsida; order Ericales; family Primulaceae; genus Embelia; species Embelia ribes. The sequence goes on from MKEJ01035841.1 coordinate 2,819, forward strand.
ACCCGCTAGCAATAGTTATTAGTCAATAATTCTGCAACAAATTTGAAGTTATTGATGTATTTTTTCAAATGTTTGATCCATTGATAACAAGTGATGGTTGTAGACCTAAAAAATAAAATTGATCAGGCACAAAATCTGTTAAATAACAGTTAATTACTTACTACTAAAAGGACCAATTAGTAGCAAAGAGAGGACCACATTATATATCACGGATACTTATTATATTTATTTAATGTGAAAATTTTAACAAAATCGGCTCGTGCTTGTTCAAACTGTGCCAGAGCAATAAAAGTAAGGCATGTAAATATACAAACATTAAATAAATGAAATGATTACGATCAGACCAAGGCTAAGCTAGGTTGCATAAGCAGGCCCAGAAGTAAAAAGAACTACACCGGCCTAAAACAGCTCATATACACATGAATACATACACAAAAGGGAAACATAATATAATTATCCACTTTATACCACACGTTTTAGTCCTTTTATTTGGTTTACATGCTAGAGAGAATATCTTATTTTTCAAGAAGTTAAATAACTAGAGATCAATGGACACAACCAATGGAGATTCACCCTTGTCAACAACAAATTTTTTGGTTACTTTTTTGTTGAGAGAGATGATTTCAACTTCATAGGTACCATGAAATCCTCTGAACTCAAAATGGCCTTGTTCATCCACATGCCCATGAGTATGAGTCAGCCACTCTTCCTTCAGAGCAAGATACCTGTTTTACAAAATAGTTCTCGAATTTGAAATTTATTGAGAAAAAAAAATGACATCAAAATTGAGAGACAGAAATATAACTTTTGTAATACTTTTATCACTGTGGTTTAGGCCTTTTGATTGCTCTAAGATATAAAAAAGAAAACGTTCAATTCTATATATATAATAATACCAAAAAGCCTATAATACTTGGGGTCCGTTTGGTTGCAGCTTTTAAGCCAAAAACTAGCTTTTATGAACAAGAAATAAAAAAGATGGAACAAGCTAAAAGCTTTTAGCCTTTTTAAAGAGCAAAACAGCAAAAAAGTTAGATTAAAAGCTAAACATCCAAGTATGCACCATGTTTTAACAAAAAAGGGAAGGAAATTTAAGCTTAAAAACTACATCCTGACAAGCCGTTAGTGTACCACATAGCCTATATATTAAACGACGTACAGTTTGTTAATGTGGATGTCTTGTGATATCTAAGGTGACACCGAATATCTACTGCAAACATACAAATAGAAAATTCTCTCTTATTTCAAAACTTGTCATGGCTTTTTTGATAAAATGTCAATTTTATTGAACACAAAATTCACATTGTTAAGATTTATAGTTAAAAAAAGTACCTTCGACCAGCTTCATTTATATCACCCTCAGCATTCACCAGTTGAGAGTTTTCTCTACTCATAAACAACTCCCAGAATCCCCATAGCATTACACCACCCACCGCCGGGTGAGCGAAAGCTTCCCTAAGCATAACTTCCAAGTCATCAGCCCGAACAAACTCATTAACCGACGAAACATCGAGCTCAGTAAACCAAATCGGAAGTCCCAAGATACCCAACTTATCGAGGGCTGAACAAACGATGGGCCCCATTGGGCTATCAATGTGGCCCTGAACCCCGACCCCGCCAACAGGAGCACCACGTTCTTGCAGATCTAGGACATGGTCAATGTACTTCTCAGGGGATGACTTGGCATCTGCCCCATCCTCAACGTGGTAGTCATTCACGAAAAGTGTTGCTGACGGGTCAAGTTGTTTGGCAGTTTTGAACATGTTAGCGCGTATATCTTTGCCCAGGCGATCTTGGTAGAATGAACCGTGTAGCATCTCATTGTTCACATCGTAGTGCTTGAACTTTCCCTTGTACCGAGTGAGTAAGCCATTCAAACGATTTTGAACCGCAATGGTTAGATCATTTTTATTGAGAGCTCGTACCCAAGGTTGTACATTGCTTTCGACTTCCCAAAATATACAATGACCTCGAGCTGGAATGTTATTACTATCACAAAAGCTTAAGAGTTCGTCGGCATCTTTGTAGTTGAAGTTCCCTTTTTGTGGCTCGGTCCAATACCATTTCAACTCGTTTCCAAAAACAGCCCAATTGAAGTTTTTGATGAAGAAATCATTGAAATCTTCGTTGTCTATGTTTGTTCTGTTGACACATGAACCAAAGGGGAAACTGTTTTTTGTTTGTTTTACTTTCACAAAAGTGCCGAGCAAGGAGCATCCATTAAACTTCAAGATAACATCACGTTTTCTAATCTGTATATTGAAAAGGAAAATTTGTTCAAAAATATCAAAATTTCAAATAACTAAATACTAAAAAAATATATTACATTTAAGCAATTACCTTATCAGTCTGATTTATCAAATATTTGAACCTAGCTTGTCGATCAACCGCGAAAATCATAAGACCGCTGATCATCATGTCAATACCAGGATTAGGACCTTGGACATAAACCATAACCTTAGCCGGTTGCTTCTCAATTCTGAAAGACCCTCCAATTTCATGCCATTTATCATCATTAATCTCAATTTGCCCCCCATTTACCCACTGCCCGTCAACACTAAGCGCAATATTCACATTCTGGGGCCCACTGGCTCTGTAACCGATACGTACCCAAGCTGATACTTGGTATGTCACAAAGAGTTTTAGATTGTCCGTGATCATCTGAGCGGGACCCATCCATGTTTGGGTTCGGTTGGTCACGAGAATGTGGAGACCGCTGAGAGGTTGGTGCGGCCCGAGGGAGTCTCTCGCCATTGGAGGTAGTATAACAGGTGAACTGGTTCCTACACTTAGAGTACAATCACCGAGGGGAAACCACCCATCAGTTCCATTTGTAAGGCTGCTGTTTGCAATGATATTCACTCCAAATTCCGTGTTCTATATTGAAAGCAGATCATATAAAGAAAAAATTCTTAATCTTCTAACTAATGTGCTAAGGGAAAATATAAGCCACACAAAAAAAGCTGAAAGGGTACATAATAAGCCTTAGTTTGGGAATGCTGATACTTTTCAAAATCCACTTCTCAAAGCTACTTTTAAAAGTTGATTTTAAATTTGTGATCATCCTAATATTTGGTAAATAAATTCTCAAAAGCACTTAGATAAGATGTTTGGTAAAGTAGTGTTTTTTATTGTAAAAAGACAAAAGTAGGTATTATAGAGAATGCAATAACTATAATTAAGGTTATTCTGATAATTGATGATAAGAAAAGCAAAAACGGCTTTTGAAAATACTCCTGAAACTGCTTCTAAAATCACCATTAAAAAAGCAGAAGTGGGTTACTAAAAGCAGATGTTTTAAAGTTTATCAAACACTACAAGGTACAGTTTCCAAGAAAAATAAGCAGAAGCGGGTAAAAAGAGGTAATCCCAAACTGGGCCTAAGTATCTTTGATCTACAACTATACATGGATGAACTGCTTTAAGTAGCACGGGCGATCATTTAAAGTCATTGTTTCAATATTTAAAAGAAGTAAGAAATGCATTCTTAACAAAAGCGATTTGAGAAAAGAACAAATTTGAAATGAAAGGTTCAAAAATTTTACAAGGTGTAGCTCAATCTCAAGGGTCCATTTGAGAAAGGACCAAACTTTAGTCATTCCCTTCCATCGCCTGCAGGCTCCAATGTACCAAAAATCTCATATGAATATATAATCTAATTAGTTCATGAGGAAATAGACATGCATATGAAAGCCGTTCTGCTAGAATTGCATATCATCGATTTGAAACAACTATGCCTACAACAAGACTACCAATTAACTTTCACAGATATTGTTTTATATAGCGAACCTCGATGACAGGAGGAGGAGAAGGAGGGATTTTAGCCGCATGCTTTACAACTAAGCTGTTCAAAAGAATGTCGACACCTTGAGGTGGACCTTCTAAATAAATAACCACCTTCAACGGGGAACTATTTATAAGAAATTTGCCCTGTAATTGTACCCAATCTTTGTCTGTTGCCTGCACGCTTCAGAAATATAATTGCAACTTTAGGAAATAAAAGCTACGACCGATCAAGAGTATCACTGAGTCCATGACAACCTGAAGAAAACTAATTTATTTAACACCCACACAACCAAACAAAGGGAGCTAATTTTGAAAAAACATGCTTCCGAAACTTATACTAAAAACTCAACCAGATACCCTTATGCTTGCATTTGGTTATGGATCTATTTATATATTTATAATGAAAGTAGAATATCGCAAGAAATGTGTTGGGCAAATTGATTCCTTCCAAAAACAAGCAAATGAAGATACCTCAATTTTAGAAACTGACGGTATTTTCGCTGGTTCCAGGAAATTTTTTTTTTAAGGGAAATTTACATAACTTCAAAACAATGTCGTTTCGGAAAGTTACATATTTACTTTGAAACTACAGAATGTGAAAAATGAAACACAAACCAACCAGACCATAAAGTGGGAGAGACTAACTTAGCAATGCTAATGTATTGTTCGCGGAGATCTGGCGCTTGCACCCACAAAGTTGCCCGTACATCTGCACTAGTAACATTGTTACCAAATATTCGGACTACGGCAATAACCTCGTAAGCAAGCTTTCGTTGAACTCTCCCAGTAATCTCCTGCTGAATGCCGTTCCAGGTCTGTGTACGCCCTGTTGCAGCTGCAAAGAACTTTCCAGATAAGGGTTTTATTTTCCCATCGGCCATGGAATCGTGTAACACAATTCTACAGCCTCTTCCAGACCAATTGTTAAGGCCATCTTCAAATCTCGGGTTTAGTATGATATTTTCATCTCCATCAGTGACACACTTTTCGCTACTTTCCTGGAAAATCAGAAAAATATACGTTGCAACATAGTGGTTGTAGTTCTTTAACTAGCAGTATAGTGTTGAATCATTATCTGAGAAAAGCAAATAAAAAAAATGCAATAGTCACCCATCAAAATACTAAAATACTTGGGTGTGCATATAAATTTCAATTCATGAGAAGTTTTCATAGAAGTTGGTTTATGAAAAAAGTAATACTCACGCTATTATTTCCGATGATACTGGAAGAATAGATGACAACAGACTCTATTAGTAAGTCCACTCCCGGAGGTGGTCCTTCCAAGTAAAATACAACACGATCCGGCAAAGTCTTCACTGAAAATGAGCCTTCCAATTTTGTCCACCGATCTTTCGAAACTGAGGTTCTGCCCATAAACACGGTAGTTGTCTTAAAGAAACGAAAACTCGTGGCATTCAATTATTGCGAACAAAAAATGATTTATTTACCTTGCAATGAACAAATAATCAGTCTTAGACACCCCAAATTCTAATTTCAGTGTGGCCTGAACTTCAGCAGAGCTCTGAAAAGGGCACGATATACTAACACTAGCAGAAACTTTGTAGGTGGAGCTAGGAGAAATTTTGCCTGTTATATCTTGTTCTAGGCCTTGCCAATGTTGTTTTCGATTTGTAACAACTGCGTAGTTATTGCCTGAAACTACATACGCTTCACAACAGTTTGGCGACCATGATTCGAGTTCTTTTGAAAAGTTATGGTTCACAATCACATTAGTAGGAACACTGGCCCTCGAGTTGTTGATGCTTCCTTTAGTTTTCTGTTGAGAAACGAGTTAAATACATACAAGAACCAGAATATTAGGAATTTGACCCACATGCACAACGAAAGCAAAGATGAATCCTACACGCACATTAAGGACATGAACAAATAGTTCAAAAATAAGCCAATTTCCAAGTGGACATCAAGTGACAGTATGAAAACAATTTCAACTTTTTCCAAACATAAATTAAAAAAAGGATTACCACAGGTGACATGATGCAAAAACAAATCTGTGGATGGTAAAGGAAGCAGAGTAGGCAGCTAGATAGAGGAAAACTCCAAATGTGAAATATTTTAAAGAGAAATCTTAATTAATGTCATCAATCCAATACATCTAGAAACCATTCAATCCAAAGAATCCCTTTGCCACATCAGCATGCAAGAGAATTAGGTAGATTTTGTGGGTATGAGTATATTAGTCTATTTTAAAATCCACTAGAAGATAATCCCACAACTTGTTTCATATCATATTTATAGCCACCACATATCCGGAGCTTTGTGGCTGCATTTATGCATAACTAGTTAAACAGAGAAGTATAAAAGGACTCAAATGAATTTAAGAAGAACAAGTCAGAAGTTTTCTTTAGGATCATTATTATTCTAAGGCTAATTACTCCACCACAACCACTTTATGAAGCATATGCACTGATTATGACATTTCAGCCCCTGCACAATGACAGCATTTAGCCCTCGTAATATACAGAATTTAAAAAACCACAATCTTGTGTTATTTTTTGCTAATTCAATTTTTTTATCCAATGCAGACATGATCTTGCACAATCCATGACATATCGGTGCAAGGAGAAAATCAAAGGAAAAGGTCGCCCCTTTTGGAAGCAATCATAGACACATATAGAATTGAACAGACATATCTGGCTTTACCTCATACTTAAAATCATTGACATTGCTCATGGATTTGTTCTCCATAGTTCCTCTACGTTCCTGTATCAACAGCTTTTTAGATGAAAACTTTTAATTGGATATAAAATAAAATAATGCTAGCAAAAGAGAGAAAAGGGAAAAAAAGAATTGACAGGAACCCGTGAAAATCAAAACTACCCATAGAAGTGAACAGACAGATTTGGCTTTACCTCATCCTTAAAATCATTGATGTTGCTCACCGATTTGCTTTCCATAGTTTCTCTAGACCCCTGAATCAAGAATAATAGCTCTTTAAGTGACAACTTTCGATTGGATATCAAATAACGTAAAAGCAAAGAAAGAAAGGAAATGGAAAATAAGGATTGAAGAGAGTACCTGCGAAATTATGTGCTTCAGATGGGTTGCAGAGATTTTGCCCTTGAAGCAGAACCTATATAGACTCTTCATATGTTCAGCTCCTGTTTGATTCTCGATAATTTTGCAAGCGAAGTCTCCCAATAGCACGGGCCCACATGAACCTGACTAACACTCACCTGTCATCTTCACTTGTTCCTTTTTACGAAATCTGATCTCGAAATTAAGACTATCCCACAAATCTTCATCCCAGATCAGAACTGAAACGTGTTTGCTTTTTTGCTTTTGCTTTGCTCTTGGTTTTGCTAATGCTTTCAGATTAGGGCTGAGCAATCTAGCCCATAAAGAATTGCTTGAATTGAAAAGGAAGATAAAAGTTTAAATCATCATCTAGATGCTTTTCTTCCTCAGGACTTCAGCCACAAGAAAATAACTTTTCCATGTGTTAGGTGAAAATATTTCAAATCTCCATCAATTGTCAAGCTTTTTTTTTTTTATTCCAGATTTCAGTAGCTTATTTTAGCAACTATAAACCCACCAGAAACAGCTAAGTGTTGAAGAACTCCCCAAACAAAGCCCAGCGTTCATTTCCTATACGCTTGAGAAATGCTAAGGTCGTTCATGACTGCCCACGTGATGCAATCAGCGTGTGCCATGTCACACTTTAAAAGCACCAATGATGTTGACATGGAATACTTTGATTGAAACACTTCCGCATTGGCAGGTACCCTTACCATCTCTCTTGTAATAATTCGAGCACAGACAGATACAGAAAATTGCCACCAGGATTGAAAGACCTTGTACGACTTTTTAGCGTTTCACTCTATACTGTCCTCCTGATAAGTTGTGGGTCCCACACCAAATCACTGTGGGACTCGTCATATTGTAACATAGCTATTGATCTACAAGCAGTGAACAACTTCGATATTCTTGAGCAATCATCTGACCACCTCAGTGATTTCACATTCTAGAATCAATTTGATAGCCGAACCAATGCAAGTTACTGTAAAACATGACCAGTATAACAAACAATTTAATAGCGACAAAGTATGAAATTAAGCACACATTTGTGCTCGACATATATTACAGAAGTTGAATGACCTCTCTCGAATCATGGAAGGATGGTAGCAGAACAATTCTCAAGCAAAACAAAATAACAATGCTATATAAAGCCAGTACAATCAGATGAGGGAAAATAAAGCAAGGAAAAAAACAAGTTTGGACAACCAGACCTTCAAACGCACAAGAATTTTGCATTACAAAGATCATTAGGGATCTCAAACCTGTCTTTTCATGTAATTTTTAAATCAGACTTCTTAAAAAGCCATTTCTTTTAATGAAAAATCAATATTTTAGAAATATACCAACTAGTGTCCATGTACAATTTCTTAACTTCATTGAATATTCACATATTACATAATATATATATAAGGCGTAAAAGTATATTTTCTCTAATTCAAGTTGAACAGTTTTGTTCGGGAACAAAAATTTGCCAATACAGAAATTGTGAATAGTAGATTTTACTACTTAGAAACCTACTGTGTCAATTCTTCCTGATCCAAGATTTTTCATATGAGAAATTAAATAAGAGACATATACACTCCATTCTATTCCAATCCCTCCTACTGAATTAGGGTGTTAGCCTTAGCCAAATATCTACTCATCAGCACCTATCAATTTAGATTTTCAACAACACTAATAAATTTGAGGTAATGTATTAAAGAAAAAAGAAATTCCACAAAAGCAATTAATCAAAAGATGCAACACTAATAGGTGGGGAAAACAGAGATAGCAAATTAAAACAACACACAAGGAAGAAGAAGAAGACAATAAATTTGGTTTAAAAATAATTAAATAAGATTAATTATAAGTACCCCTACCATGGATGAGCTATAATGCAAATTATCTAAAGCCGGTTACAGTTGCTGCGCTGGATAAAACGTTTTATACCACGAATATTTGGAAAATTATTATTATTATTAAATTAGAAAAGGAGCTAGACAAGCGAACGTATGATAGTAAATTAAAAATGACCAACATGTTAGTACTTCATTGATACATTCATTTAGCAATTTTATCAACTTATAATGATAATAATCATAATAATAATATTCATCTTTAATTCCTAATCATCTTACTATTATTTAGAAAATAAAAATGTTTAATATAATATATAGGCTAGCACTTTGTTATTAAATGATGAGTTCATTAGAAAGTTTTGTTGGATTTTTTTAAGTTTTTGATGCTTCAATTTCAATAAAATAATTGATGGCAAGAACGTAAAAGAATCTATTCATTCATGAATAGGTCAGGCACAACTCATTACGTACTTTGCTCGGTTCAACTCGGTTTGGACTCGTTCCCAGTATCTGGATTTGGGTTAGGAGGTATTGGGGTTCATTCGTGGGCTTGGGTATGGTTCTCGGTGATACAATTATTTGAAGTCGAGATAAGATTTTTTGGTTGGTCTAAATTGTTTGAGTTATTGGGCTAGGTTGTTGAAGTTATTGAGCTTTGACTTTATTATAATTTATGTCCTACTTTAACATAACTCATTTCCATATGATAGCCGGGATAAGATTTTTTTGGTGGCTTTTATAGATGTAGCAATACTACTTATTATAAACATTAATTTAAAGTGTCTTAATTAAATTTCAGTTAGCGGTGTACTGATTACATCAAAAAATGAATTTAAGTTTCTCTAAAGTGATAGAAAATAAGGGATTCGGGCTGTCTGGCAGAAGTATTGGGCAGCTCTTATTTTGTACGTACTGACCATTGACTTTTGAATTAACGGTTGTGATTAAACAAATTTTTTTAGAAATTTCCAATGTCACTAACGTGAATAAATTAGATTTTATCTTGGGAAAGTCTCAAAACCCTCTAGAAACATAATGTTGGTGAGTATTGGACAAAAGTGAATATAACATTTTCACAAATGTAACATTGTCCAATTCACATTACTTATTATATTTAGTCGAGTATTCTTTTTCTTCTGTTATTCCTTGTGTAATTGAACCGAATAATTCGTTTAAATTAATATATAGATAAGATTGACAAAGATGATAAAGTTGCAAAGGCTTTGCTTCTAGGACATAGACTACCAAACGCAATTGGCACAATAAGACTTAACCAATCATGTTAAGTTAGGCCATGACTAATTTCATGTAAATTCCGGAAGATGCTTGTGTACATATATTTGGTAGTAAAATAAAATACCGAATGATAAAAAAATATTATATGATAGTGATGGATTTAATATAATTTTTTTTGTAAACATACGTTATGAGAAATTCAACCTAATATATAAATTAATGACATAAA
>MKEJ01035847.1:0-10605 GCA_001753735.1 Embelia ribes
TGGTTCGCCAGGTTATGTCCATTCGTCAAATAAGCGAGTGATAGGAGTGAAGAAGACGATGGTATTTTACAAAGGGAAGGCACCAACGGGAAGAAAAACAAAATGGAAGATAAATGAATACCGAGCCATTCAAGAACAAGAAACAGCCTCCTCATCCGGTGCTACTATCCCAAAGGTAAAATTAGTTGCCTTGAGGAAGTTTTTTCAATAGGATATTTTGCGTAAGAAGAGTATTTATGTATTTTTTGTTTTCCAGTTACATTAATAAGATTTATTAATTAACACCACTGTAATATGAAATTGTATATATACCGCACTAATTTAATTGTCTGATTAATTATTCTAGTTTCCATAAAAGATGAACGGGGATTTTGAGTCTAAAAATTACAGATAAAGCACCTCTAAAATAAGATACTGTAGAATTACTTTACATTGAAATTGCATATATTTCACATTACCAAATTACCAAGCTTATTAATTCTTGACAACATTGAACGTTGGTTTGACTATTCTTACTTTTTAATACTTAAAGACTTCTGCGGTTGACTTTTTAATATATATTTCATTATTGAAAAAGATATGCGGATGATATATTTTGGGATAATTCTTTTACCCAGCCATAAATTTTAGTATTATTCAGTTTGTGTTAAAATGATACAAATATTAATAAAGAAATAATAAATAAGTGTCAAGTATGAGAGATAAACTATTTGTGATTCTCTTTCTTCTATTTGGTCTATAATTATTAACTTATAATTGATATTCACATCATTTTGATAAGAGTTAATTTTTACCCCAAATTCACACATATATACTTCTTATAGAAGGTACAATCCACTTTTTTCTTATTGTAGTTTTTCTCTACAAAACTTAAGTTATCAAAATGGGTTCTCTAGGTTTTCCAAAATTTATATGAAACCCCCCACCAAACAAGTTTGTTTGACTAATACAGAAAAGTTCAAGATTAAAAAGCTACTTATAAAGCTTCTGATTCCGCAAAAGTCCCAAAAGTTTTCTTCACCCAAACTCAAGAACAGTAACAAAATTTTGAAACCCTTTAAATCTAACAAATAAGCAATTATCCTCTAGCAAGAATTAATAAAATTGTCATAAGCACTAGTTACATGTTAGTTTTGATTTCAACTCCAACCCGTTTGGCATCAAGCTTAAAAAAGTTGCTTGAGAAAAGCAGTGTGAAAAATATAGCTAAAAAAACCTGCTTCAGAGTGTTTAGTAGGTAGGGTAAAAAAACTACGAATTATGATTTAGATATATATATTTGCAAATTTGGTACTTTAGGAAGAGTATTTTTGTTTTCATAACATTTTTAGAATTTATTTTTTAATAAAATTTGTTTTTTAGTACTTTTGAAAAGAACAAAATAAAAAAATTCATTTTTCAGCTCTATTTTTTTCTCAGAAAAAAAAAAAGAGTAAGTTTTTATTTTAAACGGAAAAAAAAATGTTGTCAAAAAGAGTCTTTTTTAAGGAAAGAGTAGAAAAGCTGACGTAGAAAAGTTGTTGCCAATGGACCCGAGCTAGGTATGGTATACATATGTTTGTTTTCCTCTTTCAAATTCAAAAGAAAATTAATCTCAGCAATTTTATACTGAATAGTATAGTATTGCATGATATGCTAACTTCTTTTGAAGCACTAATATCTGAAATTTTCATGTAAATTCATATGTACGCATACAGTTGAGGCATGAGGTGAGTTTGTGCAGAGTGTACGTTGTCTCAGGAATTTCTCGAGCATTTGATCGGCGCCCTTTAGGTGTCGGCCCCACCGAAATTGCTAGCAACCAAAAGGTTGAAGGGGATCCAATGGCTGTAACACATCCACGTGGCACTCAATATGTGGATCACACAAACTCCCTTGAAACGTCGGTCTCTCCCCCACAACTGGACCACTACGAAGATCCAAGTGGCCGACAAGTGGAACCAGCTGTATCTCTATGGGAGTGCGAACAACACTTCAACTGCCCATAGGATAATTGGAGACCATTTATATTGGCTCTGCTGAATATGTCGATAAGTTGTATAATTATCCGAAATATAATTTATGGCGAAATTTTATGTTTTAGGCATTATTATTCTTGTCAAATTTTGAGGTAGGTATAAATTATTCACTAGTCCAAAATATTTGTTGTTGTGAATAAAAATGGCCTCAAAACATTGCTTGTACTCATGCACGTGGATATGGGTATATGCAAGTGCTTCATGCTTCGCCCTTGTCCAGCGAACCATTGCTATGTAAAAATTTATGTTTTGGGCATTATTACTTTTTGTCGAATTTTGAGGTGTGTACAAATTATTCATTAGGCCAAAACACTTGTTGGTGTGAATGAAAATGGTCTCAAAGCAATGCTCATACTCATGCATGTGGATATGGGTATGTGTATGTGCAAGTACACCATGCTTTGGCCTTGTGCAGCGAACTACACCATGCTTTGGCCTTGTGCAGCGAACCACTGCTATATGGGAATTTATTAAAAATTTGCATGTTTTGGACATTATTATTTTTGTCAAAATTTGAGGTGTGTATAAATTATTAATTAGACAGAAACATATATTGATAATGAATGAAAATGACATCTAAGTAGTGTTAGTACCCGTGCAATTGGATATGGGTATGGGCAAGTACATCATGCTTCGGCCTTGTGCAGCGAACCTCTGCTATGTGGGACGTGTGTATAATAAGCCTTGTAGCCATGTATGTACATTTGTGCTTGTTTTTATACATGTAGAAAACGTGTTTGTATATTGGGCCACTTTAGCCCTCATTGGGTTTCGGCGAACATGTGGTCTTGTGTATAGAAGTGGATTAAGCCGACTTGGGAAAAGGGCCCAAACCTTTTTCTTTAAATGCTTTTAAAGCATTAGAACTAATTTGACCAAAGTACACGGATAGGCACCGGTTAGTTCCAAAATTGTGCCTTGCACCCATTAATTGTAACTTTTGATAAGTTACCTCCTCATTTGAAATAATGGCTATTCCGAAGGGGTGTCTTTGTGCCTATAAATAGACTATCACCCCCAACCATTTTATAATATAGAAAACCGTAGAGAAAATTCAATTATGTGCAAATCTGAATTTTTTTTATAAATTCACAACACCATTCATATTTTTCAAAGGAAATATTGCATTAAAATTTGTATGTGCATATAGATGACATAAGAAAGTATCATACTACGAAGGTATGACGGGTACTTGAATAACGGCTTCCTTCAAAGTACAAAATCGAACGTTGTATCTTGGGAGTTCTTTACCCATTATAGGCCATAAGCAAAAGTGGCGAGCAAATAGAATCCAAAGGGATATGGTAAAATCATAGACTCGTTCGAGATTGCATCCGAATATGTTCAAGTTCTTGTTTGTAATTTCAGATTCAGCAAAACCAAAATTTGGCAATAAGATTATCGACATAATTTTATTGCGCAACCAGAAATAAGGTACGAATTATATTATATAATTTCGTATTATTGAATTTCGGTATCTAATTTGTTAATTTAATAAGGTAATAAATATTTTATGATAATATTTTTACTACATTAATGTAGAACGGAACCAACATTTCTCTCGTATCCTGCAATGATCATACAATTTGAGTTCTCAATTGCTGAGTAAAGCTTATATGGTTGGCTTATTCTTTACAAATATCAAGGTGTATTTTTCGACATAGTGAGTTGCCCATCAATGGGAATCATGCCAGTCATGGACACAGTTTTGTAACTAATTATTTCGGCTAAGTTGTATGATCATCGAAAAAAATAGAGATGTGTTTTTGATTGGCTATCCACCACACGTATAAACTACAGAAGCTATGCGAACCAACAGAGAAGAAAAATTAATGTATGAAATCGATATGTACCTCACAAGGCTGAAACGCGATATATACTTGGTGTGAAGTGACCGTTGGAGTTATATTAAAAGTCATGTTAATAATGGTTTTCGTTTTTAATATTTAAAAATAATTCATTTTAATGAGAATCTTATGAGCAATTTTTACTTATAGTTATTTATTAATGAATAAGTATGTGTTTCATATTTTATATAGTTAGTGATCTAGTGTGTATAGTATGGTTTACACATAAAAATTTAGAATATTGGTTTTTATGAAATATAAGTTTTATGCCTACAATTTTAGATGAAAATGGATACATCGGTATAATTATAATATATGGTTTTAGTATGCCTATCTTGACTACAATGAATGTTATAATTCCAATTTATTATACTAGTACACTTTGTGTGTATTTTACAGGAATGCGTCAAGTTTTTTATTTTTGTATTGACTAGATAAAACAATTAGTAACTCATAGTTATAATTTTGTATTGACTAAAATTATTATTTAAACAAGTATGAATTTTGTTTATCATTTTTGGTGAGAGATATAAACATGCTCCAATAACCAAATATAGTGAGAGATATAATTCTCTATTTTTTGGTATGATAATAGAAAAATACAATAAGTCATCATAGTGTAGCCTATATAAATATGCTCCATTAACCAAATAAAGTGGGAGATATAATTCTCTACTTTTTGGTGAGATAATAGAAAAAGATAAGAAGTCATAAATGGAGAGAGCTCACTATTTCTTTTGGAGTAAGATATTTTAATGGGAATACAACAGATCTGAGTGGTAACAACAATTCTTTTGCAACTTGTTCTTACTTCGGAAAAATGTGATTTGAGATTTATGCACACAAGTCTTATTGGTATGAGTTATATTCATTAGAGTAGAACATGATAAAACTTTTATTGTATATGTGCACCCTATTAACAGATCTATTTATAATTATTGGCTAATTTTTTTTGCTATGTACCCTATAGTGACACCTAAAGGCGGAGATAAAATGTTGGCATGTGTCCGTTTGTGATGTGATCAGTAATATTCCTGGCATATGATATATTTGGCTACACAGTAATTGAGACCAAAAGGCCGCCATGTATTGGGATCCAACATCCATACAAGAAATGATGAAACATGAATAATTTTTTTTTTTTTGCATTATAGCATTGTCCCATGATTGTTGTTCGTAATGTGATAAGCAACATTGTTGACAGGCGAAGTAATTTTTTGAATGCACATTGGCCAAGGCAAATTCCTTTCTTACCGTATGAATGGGCCATGTGACAAGAAGAGTTGTAAAGAGTGGTAAATAAAAAAAATATCCATGATGATACGACATATTTTAAGGGTTTTTACTTGGGTTTAAAGCCCAACTCTTTAACTTTTTTGGCTTGTACGCTATATTATGTTTGGAGTAAAAAACTAGAGAGCTTGTAAGGCCCTATAAACAAAAAGGACTAAAAGTGTAATAAGAGCAAAGTGACCTTGAAAGAGAAAAAACTCTCTCAATTCAACATTCTTCCTTTTCTCATTCTTACATTCTTATTTCTAACACAGAAAGAGAGAGAGAGACAAGAGGGGAGAAGAGGCTTTTGAAGAAAACTATCCAACTCGAGAGGAAGAATACATCGCGTGACAATCCAAACGTGGATCAGGACTCTCCTCGTCTCATTCTCGTCATTTTGACATAAGTATTATTCCCTATTTTTTCTGATTATTCATACCCATTCTTATTCTACATCATCAAAAATTTATTGAAATGATGAATTGATGATTAGTTAATTACTAAATTGAGAATTATCACTCAAATTTGATTGTAGGCTCATATTTGGGTGATCAACCGTAGAGGAGAGGGTTAAGGGTGATCTCTGAGCTTTCTAAGGGAAATTGCTTGTTGTCGAAAAAGGTATATGGTAGCTCAATGATTCAATGCAATAAAACTTGAAATTTTGGTACTTAGACGTATATGTAGGAGAGTTTTGAAATTGTTAACATGTTTTGGTCATGTTTGGACGGGAGGTTAATTAGATTTCGTATATACAATTCGTGTCTTCTCGTCCAGATGAAATAGCGTTGGTCCAGACGAGTCACCTTTTCTTCTAGATGAGATTAGTTTCATCTAGATGAGATTCCCTGTTTGGTTAAATTGTTTTAAAGTGGGTTATAAAATAAACGAATAATCAAGATTAATATAGAATAGCATATAAACTTGATAATGCTATAAATAAAGATGGTAGTGAAGTGTTGGGATGTGTCGTTGACGAATTTGAGTAGATATGGTAGATAATGTGGTGTGAATATCATACTAGGATATGGGAGTATGTTTATTCCTTGCCCATGGCATGGGAGTACATTTATTCCATGACCATTGTATGGATGTTTTACTAGGCCACGATAGTACGTTTATTCCGAGGTCTTCAGGCGACACAAAATTATTCAGGAGTACGAGTTGATTCCGATAACTTATTTTTTATAGGTTCTAAATTGGTAACTCGTAAAGTCTTTCCATATGAAGAGTTGGGAGACAATACTTGGGTTGTTAGTCGGTAGTACATATCAATGTTTACATTTCATGTTGATTTTTGTAAAACTTATTTAATTGAGCTCTTGCTATGTAATATCATGATTACTCATTTACTATTCCATTTAAAGCTACATAACTGTCATTTTATTTTTATTGGACACATAGTTGACCCATGCTTGTTTGGTTGGTCTTTCAACCATTTTTTTTATATGAAACGCCAAGCAAAATTAGGTGGTGGCTCATGGGAAACAGGTCTTGGTTGATGCTCACTCGATGATGACGAGGCCTAAGAAGTTCATTTATTTTCATTTATTCTTATTTGTTATCTTGGATTGCTATTAGCCCGTACTATGGTTCTCAGATGTATTTCTTTGCAATAATAGGCCAAAACATGATAATAAATTAGAAGAATTGATTTGTTTATATTTTCATGAGGAAACTGATGTAAACTCTTTTATAATTTATATTGGATTTTGACATTTGATATCCTTGTTATTGATGTAAATATGTGGGTGTTACAAATTGGAATCAAAGCTCAAGGTATATGATAACCTTGGGAGCTGTTGGTTGTTGGGTCTATCGGGTAGGAAATCTCGAGTAAGTTGTATCTAGACAGTTGGAGTAAGTGTCTAGGGAAATTATTTCCTTAAGATGCCTTGTATGCCTTGTTTGCATCAATCCAAGCCCCATTTTTTTTCTATACACGTTTTATATTTCAAAACTAATAACCTATTGTGAGGGATGTCGATGCTTAACTCTATGTTGGATAGACAGCAAATGCCCTGTATGCCCAATACGGATCTCTGTTAGTGGACAAAGTCAACGATAAGTTATTTGAGATTTTGTACTCGTGTTGTTTTTTCTTTTCTTAATTTGTATAATGCAAACAAGTGATTGAATATCTTATGTTTTTGTTGATTCAGGAGATGGCACGTACAGGATGCGGTGGCCATGGAAGTAAGGTCATGGCGAATGGGATAGTTGTGCGGGGAACAAGCAAATCCTCCCCTAACATACTCTGAAGAAGAGGTCGTATCAATAGAGGTTCAGAGAGAGACTTATGCAGCCCTTGCAACAGTGGCATGAGTAGTTAGGGTCACCCCAGTACTCGTTATGGTGAACATGCCAAAGATAGCAGCCATTGCCTTGGTAGTTAAGGTGAAGCTCAAGACAATGGATGTTAACTATACTGAAAATCCGACTGTTGGGGCTCAGGCTTTGAGACCTCAGAAGGAGATTGGCAGGGTCGTCGCTCCTATATTTCGTGGAGGTGTAGATGCAGAAGGAGTGGACACTTGGTTATCAAATATGGAGCATCATTTTCGCGTGTTGGGGTTGACCAATCAGGCATCTATGGTGAGGACAACACTGCATTTCTTGCGGGATATAGCAGTCGAATGGTGGAAAAGGTATGCTGGGATGTTTGATATTGGAAAGTTGACTTGGAAGGGGTTTAAGGATGTGTTACTGAATAGATATTTCCCACAATCATATAAGGATAGAAAGGTACACGACTTCTTAAATCTGTATCAGGGTACTTGGACAGGTGTTATTGTATTCAACGGACTTCATGACTATGGCGAAATACACAAAGGCTTATATACCCATAAAGGTGGACAAGATTAGATGGTTTGTAAAGGGATTGCGACCCTATATTTGCCGGTAGTATCTGTAGTGAGATTGAATACATATGATCAGAAAATAGCTTTGGTTGACGAACAAGAAGCTATTGATCTACATGAAATGCAGATAAAGGAACAAAAGAAGGAGCAAACTTTGGGATTTAGTCAAGGGCAACAATTGAAGGGACAACCCAATGGACAAGGTAGATGGAAGCAGGAATGAGATGATAGGACTTCGCATGTTTAGGGGTAGACAGTTTAGAGGACTTATAATACTGGGACTGGGTCGATGAGTTAGGGACAGAAGTCGTGTCATAAGTGCAAATTGGAGGGAAATCTTATACAGTATTATCCTTAAATGAGGTGTAATAGATGTGGGGCGATGGGGCTCACGCAGAGCGTTTGCTCGGAGGCAGTTATACAAACTCTCACTTACTTAATTTGTTTCAACCCAGCCTGCTAGTACAATGCCAACACCACTTATTGCATCAGTTTACTCAGGAGTGGTAGAAAATCATAATGGTTATCATAGGAGTGGAAACCAAGCCGCAACATCTACTTTTGCGCTAGCTACACAGATATGTATGCCCTTCAAGAAGTCCCTGCTACTCCAATAGAGACATCCGTCATTCGAGGTATTCTATTATTTCAGTCATCATGTGCACGTGTTCTGTTTGATATGGGTGCATCTCATTCATTTGTTGTGGTAGGGTTAGTCCAATCATTGGGGTTGAAACTAGAGTGTCATGAGGCTAGTATGATAGTTGATACACCTTTGGGTATTGAGGTAGCTTCGAGGTTCTTATATCATCGTTGTTCCATTCTGATTTTCAGTCACAAATTCGAGTATGATCTAATTGTTCTAGACATGTCTGAATTCGATATTATTCTAGGTATGAATTGGTTGTCAGCCAATCTTATCATGATCGGGTATGACCATCGTTAGCAGTGATAGATGATGTATTAAGAGAGTTGCGTCGATCGTTATTAACGATGCATCCGGGGGAAAACAAGATGTACCATGATTTGAGTTGTACATACTGGTGGTCGAGTTTAAAGAGGGATATCGCTCAGTTTGTAACACGTTATTTAATGTACCAGTAGGTCAAGGGGGACATGAAGAATATGGGTTGTGAGTTGGAACCACTTGAGATATCGAAATGAAAATGGGAACACATTCGATAGATTTTATTGGTGGATTACCAAGGTCGAAAAGAAGAAAGGACACCATGTGGGTTATTATTGATTGGTTAACGAAATCATCACACTTCTTACTTATGAAGAAGGAAGGCAGAGCATAAGTGTTGTCGCCAATGTATGTGAAGAAGATCATTTGGTTGCATGATATACCCTATACCATTATATCCGATCGAGATTCGAGGTTCATATCGTAATTCTAGGATGGTATGCAGAAGGCCATGGGCACGAGGTTGATGAAGAGTACTTCCAATCATCCTCAAACAGATGGGCAAACCGAGAGGACCATTCAGACATTGAAAGACAAGATACGAACATGTGTGCTTGATTTCGGGGGAAGTTGGAAGGATCACTTACACCTAGTCGAGTTGGCAAATAACAATAGTTACCATTCGAGTATTTGGGTGACACTATTCGAGGCATTGTATGGGTGGCTGTGTAGATCCCCAATATGCTGGATGGAATTTGAATAGTTGTTATTGTTAGGGCAAGATATTATTTAGCAAATGTTGGAAGCGGTGAATGTGATTAGATAGAGGTTAGTGATAACACATAGTCGTCAGAAGAGTTACGCCGACAAAAAAAGGCATCCATTATTATTTGAAGAGGGAGATCACGTGTTCCTTACGGCTTCATCATGGAAAGGGGTGATGCGCTTATGAAAGAAGTGTAAATTATCACCGAGGTTTGTTTGCCCTTTGTAGATTATCGAAAAGATTGGGAAGCTGGCCTATCATTTGGTTTTACCTCCGCAACTAGAGAATATTCATCTGGTTTTTTACGTGTCGATGTTATGAAGATATGAGCCAGATCCATCTTATGTGATTGATCATTCTAATTTGACAATAGAAGAAGATCTGACATTTGAGGTTTAATTGGTGAGTATTTTGTTTCGTCAGGAGAAAGTTTTACGAAGGAAAGTAATTCCATTGGTTTGTATTCTTTGAAAGAATCATGAGGTTGGGGAGCATACTTAGAAATGTGAAGAAGACATGCGAAATGAATTCCTGTCATTGTTATCAGGCATGACTTAAACTTTGGGGACAAAGTTTCTTTTTAGAGGGAATTACTATAAGTTAGAGGATTAAAATAAAAATAAAAGTTAGGGGATTAAAGTGTAAAAAACTTCCAATGCATTTTTACGAGTAAATGGAGCATGAAAATGACATAAGTCGTGACTTTCAACTATGTTTGTTGGCTAGTTCATATTGAATAAAAAATAAAATTTCAGCAAAGAGAGAGATGAGAGAGGGTGCTAATTATTTTGATCAAGATTTGATCATTTCGTGAGCAAACGATGGCAAAAAAGGGCACTAATTTCGGTTTCTACATTCTCTATTTGTTCTCATCATTTTGACGTAAGTATTGCTATCATTAATTCGTGAAATTGTAACGACCCCAAATTCT
>MKEJ01035859.1:0-10129 GCA_001753735.1 Embelia ribes
TGTACATATTGGGCTTAAATTAACTATTTTGGTTCACTGTTATGTCAGGGTCGTTAGAATCGTAACTCTTCCACAGTCAGCATGTATTGTTTTGTAGCATTTGCTTTGATCCATCATGAATCCTACGGAAAAGATGCGATTTTAGCTTATTCACAGAGGCAAAACAGAAGATAGAAGATTAATACTAATAGAAATAATCTATTCTATAATAAAATGAGCAAATCCAATTTACTAACAATCACTAACATAGAAAGCATGCCTTGTGAGGAGTTTAATCACGACAAAGACTGTAACCAATACATTACATTACTCAAGTTCCATAGAGTTATGAACATAGTTAGTAGAACTGGAAACTAATGCAAAGGTATTAGAAAAACCATTTTTCACCTATCATCATATTGATCTACTAAAAGTAATATGAAAAGAACACAAGTGAGCAGGAAGATATGACATTTGAATGGACAGATGAGTAAAAGAAACAAGTGCAAAAAAGTGAATACGCTTGTGTTGGAGAAGAACCATCTCCAGAATTATAACCTTATTGTAAATGTACAAAAGGGTTTACTAAACAAAATTAACAAACAATTAATCATGTATTTTAACCAAAATAAAGAAATACCTACTGTTAATTGCACCGATACTTGCTCATTTACCACATCATTTATAAAAGAAACCATAGCCATGGCATTTCAATCCCCACCCGGGGCAAACTATCAAGATCACAACTCACGACCACCACGGAAGTGTAAAATGAGATTAGAATATATCTAAACTTCACGAAATAACAAGTTGAAGTACGAATTCAATCTGTAATAAAAAAGGGTATTGTCATCGTATATTTTACATTGTCTCTTAGAACTACAACCTTATGCACCATAACACTGATATTCGATTATCTAATAAGTGAACTAAAAATTGATCAACCAAGGATAGAATGCTGGTGAGCTACCTTATTCAATGCAATGAACAAGGGGAAAACTCAGTATAAACTCAACATTTACCAACATAATTCATCATCCAATACTCTAATATTCTCCTAGGAAATTATATATAGGATTTAACATGCGTTAATGAAAGCAAAAATCCTTAAGAGGGGAAAAAATAAGTAAGGCCATTATTTGATGCTTATCATCCAAGGTAATTGAAACAGGAAACCGATTGGCATATAGGCCTATATGGAAAACAAAATGGAAGACTATAGAAATGGTCTAATCACAAATCAAATACCCCAAATAACATATCATATGGTTTTAAACTATTCAAGATACATGTTTTCTCTGCAGGTGATCACTTTGTTCAATTGTACCTTGGCATATTTGTTCATTTGAATTTTGGGTACTAATTAAAATTGTCACTTTGCAACAAAAATTTTTGAACACGGTTTGAATAAATCACTTACAATTACACCCCTTAAGTTTAAATTTAGAAAACCATGGTCTCTTTGATTTAAGTTCTAAAATCTCATTTTCTTTTCTCCTTTCCATTAATTTTGGTCATGAATACAATGGAACTATGGAAAATATTTTTCATTTTTTGGGGATTTTCTCAGAAGCATTAGGTTATGGGAAATTTTTTTGCCATTCATAATAAATGGCAACTACATAAGAACATGTGCATTCAATATCTAAGTGGACCACGAATGCAATCATCAAATCAAACTTGTTCCTTAACCCTAGAATCAATAGAAACTTTACATTGTTCCTGACAAAAAACCAATGACTGACTTAGCTAATATATATGAAATATGTACATAAATCTAGAGGGCAATTGAACAAATTTTAATCAATGGGAAGACGAGATGTGGAAAGAGTACCTTGAAACCATCATCTGCTTGGTTTATCCCATCATCTGCTTGGTTTATCCCATCGAATCCAACAACATATATATTTTAGTTATAATACATATACATTTTTGTTATATGACTGCAGGATGTCTTACTTTTCTTCAAATCAAGGATGGTGTGGAATGCACCGTCGTCGAGAACTGCAAAGGTTTTTGAATCTGTTTCTGCAATCTATTTTAATAACCAGTTACTCCAACATTTGGGCATGAATTTCAAAATTTACTGTTTTCTAAACTTGTATGGATAGTAGATGATTTTGGCTCATGAACATGCTGATGCAGTTCTTGGTCTATATGATGTTCATGCTGTCCAAGTTTTTAGCACTATAAATGGCATGCTCCTGTTCCCATTTGTCTTACTTAAGAGTCTATAGATAGGTATCTTCTGATTATGTTTTGGCAGATATTTTGAGTTGAATACCAATGCAAAGTAATCGAAGCTCCTGTTGAATTATCACTGTTTGCTAATTTATCCTTTTTACTTAACTTCCAGTTTTGAAGTTGTCAAGTTGACTGATATGGTATCTGCTAGCTTCAAACATTCTATATGGGAAGTGGGAACCAACCCATTGGGAGATGCAGATGCTGCAGTTACAGCAATGATAAACGTGATATTCAATGAGATGAAGTGGGTATCAGTAATGACATGTATGACTTCTTACAGGTGTGCCTTTTAATCTTCGAGCAATTTTAATTACTTGTGGGACAATTTTGTCTTTAGCTCTTTAAACCATTGCCATTCAATATAATTATGTGGAATAAACTTCGTCATAGTTAATACTCATAATCAGATTGACAATGAACAATTCCATTTCACATATTTGATTGTGTTGAACACAATTAAGCATGCTATATTTTGTTTTCCGGAAGACTAAGAAGACCGAAGGGAATCTATGACTAAATTTGGTGTGATAAATAACGTTTGGCCTTCTTTGAGGTGCATCCTAAATTCGTAAAGAATTATTTATAAAGGAAGAATTATATTCTAGAA
Organism: Embelia ribes; assembly: GCA_001753735.1. Lineage (NCBI taxonomy): Eukaryota > Viridiplantae > Streptophyta > Magnoliopsida > Ericales > Primulaceae > Embelia > Embelia ribes. The sequence goes on from MKEJ01035859.1 coordinate 2,834, forward strand.
TTCATGTTAACCTGCAGGTATGTATGTAACGCTAACGTGTACCAATATTTTCAATATCGCCACACACCGTTTCTTCATAACTTGTTATTGTTCTTCCACTCTCATTCTTTTTCCTCCTACGGATTCACCATGGGTAATGGGCAGACCTATTCTGCAGTTCAGTAAAAAGCGTACATGGACCATGCTTTGGATATGGGATCGGTAAACAGACACACCATAAACGTATTGAAAAGCACAATGGTAAGGTCCCATTTCATAATGACTTCCACCACAGTTTTCTTTCTATTTTGCAACTTGTTCTTATGTTTTAATGTATAGTATTTGGGTTTTGGACTGATGGTTTGGCTTCATACCTTATTTGCAATGCCATCTTCAATACTAATAAGTTGATTGCTGGTGACATCAATATAAGAAATGCTGAAAGACACTTCACTATTTTGTAATGGTCCATTGATTTGGGTTTTTAGAGGAAAAGAAAAATTGGCTGCCTTTGTCGATCACCAAGTTTATCTTATAGTGAACATTTTCCTTCAAAAGACCCACTAACAAACTGTTTGAAAGCCAACAAGAGTCTAAGTAACTCATAAGATTTTAATTAGAGGTATCACTTGAAAATTGTGTGAAATGAAGTAGGGTAAGTTGTTGTCGGCTTTCTAAATTGTAAGTTAGGGACTGAAGCGAGATTGGGTTCAAAAGTGGGAAGGAGGTGACAAAATGTAATGCATCCAATTAATATTTCTGTTTTGCAATAACAGTGTTGTGTCAATTACATTTTTATATTCAGTCCGGATATTCGAAGAAATCTGTAGTTGAGATTAGAAAAAAAAGCAATTATCTGAAGGTAATTTGAGAAGCAAAGTGAAGCAGGTGACACGATTAAGGCTTCAATTTCCATTCTTGAAACAAAATGGAAATCTGGTAGATACTTCCACTCCAGTTTCAAAGCAAAGCTTCAACTAAGTTACGTGAGAAACACAAGGCATTAGAAGTTTAAGTTCAAGGATCTTGTGGTAAATATTGCCGAAAGGTCAATCTCACAGTACTCGAAGCGATTGAAATCCTATGATTAAATTTGATGAAGAGTAATGGATGAATAATGCATATTAATTGAATTTTATCACATTGTTTTTTTTTTTTTTTTTGGAAAATTGNNTTTGGAAAATTGCTTTCCAAATTGCCTAAGAGGAAACTCCACCCTATGTTCCAGCCCTGTGGGTATATTGTTAAATGTGTTCAAATTTGAAATGAGGTGTAGCTGTTATTAACTACTTAGCTATTATTGGCGCTTAGTTGAAAATAAAAACTTTTCGATATTCTTTTTATTATCAATGGTTAAAAAATTTTGTAGTGTTAATTTAGAAAGAAAGAGACAAAAAGAATTTAAATTAGTACAACATGTTTGTTTTGTGGTTTTATTAAGAAAATATGTATCTTGTACTTTAAAATATTGTGGCCTAAACTTTACACTGGTGTGCTCTTATAACTCTTAGCATGTTTTCTTTATTTGCCTTTTTCTTCTTATTATGTGGTAGTACACGACATGTTTTCATAAAATATTTTTTGAATTTCCATAAGCATTCGTGATCTATCATTAGATGTGCTTATTCGTTGGAAGGCATGTCGTTCTTAATGTGACCGACATTGAAGTTAGAGGGAGGAGTCTTATTGTATAGATGGTTTCTTTTTTGCACAAAATTTGCATAAAGAAACAAATTTGCAAAATTGAAGGTTCCTTTTTTGCTTTTGTTTAATTTTTTAAAGATTGAAATAACAATTCTCTCGCTAATACCATTTGCACTAAATCTGAAAATAAATATAGTTTTTGTGCTAAATACATGATTCACTTGTGGTGGGCATGTCTTCCTAAGTTTTTACTTTTTTTTCGTTCCCTGAAATAAATGCAGCTTGAGTTTCCGTAAAATTTAAATAAGGCTGTTAATAACCATCTAAAGGGAGCAAAAAGCTCGCATAAACCTTCATCTAGAAAAGGTATAAAGTGGTTCAAGGGAGGCTATGACATGATGTAATATATTACAATTCCATAAAATTTACTTTTATTGTTTTGAAATGTTTGTAATAGAGGAACGTACGTAGACGTTTGCACTTGAGGAATAGATATGTGAGGTTCACACGAGAACAAAAACAAGTACTTATAATATCTCCTGAAATCAAAAAAGAATAAACCAAGCATGCACATCAAATGCACCATCAAATATGGACTCTGAAGATCGAAAGAACTACACGTAAACAGCTTTTGCAACCTACCACTGATGTATAAGAAGACAACACAATTTCTCTAAAAAATTGTCCACGTGCAATGCACGTGAACTCCCGCTAGTCCCTATGAGATTACTCAAAAGTTTTCCGAAAAACAAAAGCAAGGTTTCTGAAGTTCACTCACTGCATAAGAAATCAACAGTTAGAAACATGTTGACACTCCACAGGTGGAAAAAAGTTCGTGAAAAATTCCTGCTACTGAACTTTTCTTATGACAACAGAATATAACCAACATATGAATTCATGGAATCAAAATTTAGAATTCAACATGGATTGTACTTTAAGATGTTCCTAATGCCTATTTTCCATATTAAACTACAATGTAAAACGCAATTACTCGCGTAATCCATGTGGACCTCTTTAATATTTTTCAGCACTAGAAGTCAATATAGAAGAAACCACGAGATCAGAAACACAAAGCAACGATAGAACAGTGAAAACAAGGGGTTTGTCGGATGCTAAGCTTACTGCCATTAAATTCCTCCGAGATGGTTAAGTATAGACATCAATAGGTTTTTACAACAACGCCATGGTTCTAGCAAAAAGAGTCAAAAAGGATAACACATGAAAACACTAAACAGAAAAAATATAATAACAGAAAAAAGTCAATCAATAAACTGATACATTGCTATTGTTGGAAGGCTTCCAGCCCTTGTAACAGAGAACACGATGAAAATTTGCATAAGAATGTGGTACTATCGAGAGAAGAACTAATAACATTCAGGTGGATTGTAACATCGTAACATGTACAATTGTTGTTGAATTTGAACCACAGTTGGCCTATTGTAAATCCTAAGGCTAACTCCATACAAATACCCTCCAAATATTTTATGAACAAATTTATACGCTCCTCGAGACAATTTGAGAAACAATTGTGCAGTCAACAAGGAATCGGAACCCGCTTGATGGGCTTCTCCGACTCTCTCCACCAACAATTTCCTCGACAGCTTCTCTAAACCTGCGCACCCTTCTTGGCCAAGATAGCATTCAGCCATGAGCTTAACATCGTATAGTGCACCGCTCAATGCTTCACCCACCATGTTAGCAAAACCCACGTAGTCTGAACAAGGAATCTCTTTCCTCAGCAAAAGCTTGGACAAATATGCAACATCATAAACACCGTGGAAGGTGACCCACCTAAGTCCGGGGCGCCTGGAGAAAATTGAATTAAAAATATCGACAAACGTATCCGAATTGATCCCTTCTTTACGATTCTTTTCAAAATTGATCCCGTTTTGCCTCAACAACTCAATCGACTCCGGGACGTGGGAATCGTTATCGACATCGAAATCAGAGAAATTAAATTGCCAGCAGCCACCAATCCTTCCTTGTTCATCAAATAGTGTAAAACCCAACTGAATAAGTTTCAACTCGTTAACATTTAACACTAAAGCCTCATACCTTTGATCTTCAGAGGCATCTCTAGGACTAGGGTATTTAAACCCTGGAAATTCGGTATCGAATGCGATGATACGATGTGCAACCAGTGCCCTACTAAGAAGCAACATCTCGTCCTCCAGGTTGAAATCCCATACCTCTCTGATTTTCACGTGGGACTGATTCATGTTGAATTCTGAAATTTCTCTCCTACCAAAACACTTGTACTGGATCAAAACCGGGGGCAAGCCTCTCGGGACCGGGGGCCACTCGTGCCAGATAACAGGTGGAGGATAAGCAACGCACGGACCTAAAGCTGAATGGTGGATCCAGGTCTGGTTGGTTCCCGCGAGACAAACGTCGACGTTGTAAGCTTTCTCTGTACGAAATCTGCTTCTGTTTTCCATTGTTTTTATTTCCTCAACGTAAACTTTAGTTGTGTTTTTGTTTCCTAATCTCTCTGGTTTTTATGACCATTATTATTTAGGAGGGGAATTGGATTTGGTACGCGGCAATAGCTTGGGGCCCACCCAACGGCTAATTCAACTTGAATAGGAAATTGTGGAAAAAGGAAATTATTTTTCTAGCTTCTTGACCAAGATATGAAATTTAGGAAACTATTTGACAAACCAAGATTACTTTTAAAATTAATTGCTAAAATTATAGCTTCAAACTGCGATTTTTGCATAAGTTATTCAAATAATCGTAATTTGAAAATACAATTTTTAGAGCATTTTAGTTATCCATAATCATAATACCGATACAAAATTGCATTTTCAAAATGGGATTTTCTTATCTTAGGAAAATTCAATTTGAACTGGGATTTTTATGAAATGTGGAGAAAAAATCTTAAATTTTAATATAGCATTGATTCGGTAATTATTTTCAAAAAAAAAAAAAAAAATGGTTTGCTAAATAGTTTGTAAAATTGTTTCATTTGGGTCAAAATATCGTTATTTTAATCATAAAAATTAAATATACTATGAAATTTGTAATTAGCACCATGTACTAATTTTTTAAAGTGATTATCATAAACTATTTAATTTTTAAATTGACCATAACCTTCACTTATCCCGCTAATATTAATACTTCCTTCGTACATTTTAACTATGATGGTTTAAGGCAAAGTTAAAAGTTGCTTTCAAAATTTAAATAAGACCTAAATCCAAATAAAAAAATTTATTCCTAATCTTTTTTGTATTACTCATTTTTTGTATTACTCATGTCTCTAGTAACAGTAACTGCAAGGAGCAATAGCCACATCTAACTAATTTAGATATGATTCAAATAAAAAAAAAAAAGAAAAAAAAAAGAAAGTTAAATATTTTATGAACACTCAAATAAAAATATATGCAATTATTTTTATACGAAGGGATTAGTTATAAACAAATTTTCATCTTATCCTCATAAATTCAATTATCATACGTATTGAAAAATTCAATACGTATATCACTTTATTGAAATAGTACTTAGATTCGAGTCATGCTGTTAATAATTTCCTGATAAGTAATTTGTAAATAATATTATAAGTCCTCATAAAATACTCGGCATGCCCTGATTTTAGAATGAAATAACATCTCCTACTTCTAAACTTACTTGAATTGGGAAACGAAAAAGTACTTTCTGAGAATTTTTATTTATGATAAATTACACCATCTCAAACAAATTGCTAATACTTTCATTGTGACGCCCTGGTTCTGAGGAACCCGAAACGTCAAGGGTCGGTGATTGTAACTACCATAAAACAATTTTAATTGTTTTTATAGGTCATATATGCCATCTTAAGAGTAAACAAGATAGTATACAGAGCTCACTACTTATTCCAATTGAAAGGAAAAAGATTTCATGTCTAAGGCAAGAATGGCCAATACCCGAAACACATCTCATATTCTAGAAGAAATTTATTACATCACATGAAAAAACTAAGCAACAGAATTAATAAAGGAAAGAAACAAATTATGACGTTTCAGGAATTTCCATATTTTATTCGTTATTCCTCATTTTATTCGTTATTTCTAATATGATTTCGGTCGCTCAAAACTCATATTAGTCTTCGTTGTTCGGCCATGCATTGTTATCGTAGTGTTATCGTAATTGAGCATTTTCGGGGTCAATATTTTCATAGATGTGCATGGCATATTGAGATTACATTTTATCAGAGCACACATATTTTGGTGGCAATATATTTTCTTGATATGTATGTAAAGGCATGACTTTCCATGTGTATATTTATGGTATGTGTTTCATAGTTATCGTATCACAATTGTACGAAATTCACGTAGTTTGCAATACGATGTTTAGCAGCGTATCGAGTCTTTAAGACATATTAACATTGATATGACACATGTGCGCTTATATGTTATCTTATGTGTTATGTTATATGTCATGATATAATATAATAAGAATTGAAAATGATATATAGTATGATTAAGTAGAAGTGAAAATGACATATAGTTTAATTAATTATAAGTTTAGTCAAACTTTTACTTCCTTAGTCAACATTTTACACAAATTTGTATCCTTAGTCACTGCAATATCCATTTATTTTCTACTTCAACTTTTGCTAAATCTTAGAAGTTCTAATACTTCATTTCCTTTCCCTCACCCACGGCAAAACAAAACATAGAAAAAAAGAAGAAGAAGAATGAACAACTTAGGAAACAAATTTTCTTTCGTTGATTGAGCTAGCTACAGAGTTCATTCATCAAAACTACTTCTAAAATTGAGTCTTACATTACATAACTAGTCTTTTAAGGGTTGATGTCTTGTTCGTACCACAAAAATCAAACGTGGGGTTAAAGTCGGGATTTTGGGGCCTTTGCTACGGCTCATATTCCTTGCTTTCGGGAGGTCGAATTAGGTACGGTAGTCAACAATCTCTACTCTAAACTAGACGACTTCGTTTATATAATGTGTTAGTTGCATCTTATATATGCAATTGTAAATATCATATCAATTCATGAATTAATGAATTGCATAGTTCATTATCATGTTTACATACTTCCTTATTCTTATATTTGGTCATTTTGAGTATATTATTTTCAAGCCTATTCATGTTTTATTCATGGTGGCATAATACTAGCATTCGGACATTCATGCTATCGGTATTACATCCGTATCATTGTAATGTGCTTTTTTCGTGTATGGAGTACCAAATTGTAATGTCGGATTTTAGGTTAAGTTCAGGACAAAGGTATTAATTTTCTAAAACTATCGAGAAACAATTGGGTTCATTCAGCCCCACCGTGAAAGGTAGGAAACCAGATCAGGGATATCCATTGTAGGTGCTGGATTTTGGGTGTGCCATAATGAAAGCTTTGGGATTCGCCAAATTTCGGAGACGAGCCAGAGCGTTTTCAAACTTTGAGCCAATACTAGTCCCGAGACACATTTGAGTTCATTATAGTTGAGTCGTAGCCATATCGAACATCGAGCATATGACATTCAAGTTTCATGACATTGTATCATTAAGTACATTCCTGATATTACTCTACCATTATACCATGATTCTTTCGTACTTTAGTAGATTACATTATACGATGCTACTTTCATGTTTTCCTATAATGTAATCTCTTATTTATCATTGGGATAAAGGACTAACCATATATATTTTTATTTCGTTTTTCTTTCATACTATAATTA
>MKEJ01035891.1:0-11050 GCA_001753735.1 Embelia ribes
TTCAGATCCTGAATCTGAATCCACAATCTACATATTTCGGTCAGAGCCATACGATAAGGAGTAACTGAAATGGACTGAGTATTTGGCATAAGATCGATGGTGAACTCCACCTCTCTTATAGGCAGGAGTCCACTAAGGTCTTCCGAAAAGACATCCGGAAAATCACAAACAATAGGGGGAAGTTCAGCTCGAGAAATTGACTCATCTATAATAGAAAGATTAACAATCATATCTGATGGATTATTCAAAATATGAGAGCTACGAGGGTATACAATATGTCTCTCCCTTGATAATACATTATCTCTCCATTCGGTGTAGTCAATATAACACGATGCTTTTCACAATCAATAATAACACGAAAACAAGCTAACCAATCAATGCCCACAATAATATCAAATCCCTCCATACCAAACACAATGAAATCAAATGTAAATGCATGATCTACAATGATAAGTTTACAATCTCCACACATACTATTTACAAGAAAAGTCTCCCTGGGGGTAGCAATAAAGATAGGGGCATCTAGACACTCAATATAAATTTGTAACATGTGTGCAAATTTACGTGAAATAAATGAGCGTGATACATCGGTATCAAAAAGGACATGAGCCCAAGTAGTAGAAAAAGGCAGTATACCTTATACAATAAAAGGCTTCGCCTCATAGAAGCCTGAGGCATAGCGTAGGCACGAGTCTGGGATCCCTGTCCCTATTGATAACCTCCACGTGTGCCATCATCTTGATAACTACCCCGAACAGGCACTGAACTATAATGACCACCACGAGAAGAACTAACACCCTAATGAGGAGAAGAAGGTGAAGTAGAAGGCTATTAAGGAGCAGCCACAAAAGGTGATGAGAGTGCTGGTGTACGAGAGCTGCTAGGAGGTGCGAAACTCTCGGGACACTGAGAACACATGTGGCCATAATTGCCACAATTGCGCCAATAGGCCTGGGGCAAGCAGTCTATAAATATCCCTCGGCACTACAAAGTTGACAAGCATAGGGATTTGTATAGTCCCAAGCTAAATGTATGGGCTGTCCACAAGAATAACACTTCGGGCCCTGAGAAGTAAGCCCCAAAGCTACTGAATGGAACTGAGAACTCTGTCACCGAGTAGAAGAAGAGAAGGCTTCTTGAGACCTCTTCCTGCTACCACTATCCATACTAGTACCAGAGCGAACCCCACTAGCTCCTCCGCCGACTGAACCACCCTTGTTACTCGAACTCGGTTCACAAACCGAAGACCCCGAAGATTGCCCCGATGTTTTCGAAGTCCGATACCTTTCCAACCATTGTTGTCTAAGTATCCCTGCCTCCACTTTCATGGAAGCATCTACAACATTTTGGTAAGTGTCGAATAATGAGGATATCATCAAGATTTAAATGGAAGGACGTAGGCCATTCTCAAACCGCTCACACCAAAGCTCCTCAATGGCCACAAGCTCTGGAACATACTTAGATAGGCTTGTAAAAGCCCATTGATACTATGTAACTATAAGGCTCTGTAGTGTTAGGGCCTCGAACTTTTGATGCTTACGTGCCCTAAGACTTGTCGGAAAGAACTCATCTAGAAATCATTTGTGGAACTCCACCCATGGAAGTTCCCTCTGATCGAACACTTCCTCAACTAAATTTTACTATTCTCTGGCTTCCCTTCTCAAATAAAAGGGAGCCGTGGCTAGACGAAGATAATCGTCATCCATTTGGAGAGATTGGAAAATCCGCTTTACCGTTTTCAATCACCTTTCCGCCTCAATAGCCTCTGCGTCCTCCGAAAATGTAGGAGGATCCATCATTTGGAACTGTCGCTAAGCTGCTGAAGCCCGTGTTTCCCCACTACTGCTACTATATCACAACCTCTTGCCATATGGTTAAACACCTCCTCCATAGCTCTACACATACTAATGGACTCACCAGGTGGACCTTGAGGTTGAGATTCAGGTGCCCCTTCCTCGGCATCCCCCCAAAACTCACCAGAAACCTCCTCAAGTGGCGTTATATTTTCCGCCATACGGATTTCCTCTTCTTACATAAATCCGATATCACCCTTGAGATCGCCTTGTCGACCTCTACCACGACCGCCAATGCTAGTACCTGGAGGTCTACCTCCTTCATGAACCATAGCTCTCGGTAAATCACAATAGCCACAATTTATTAGTCAAAAGCATGAAATCATACTCTAAGATAACATGCTACACAAACACAAAGTATATAAGCATCACATACACACAAACATTCTCGTTCCAATCCCAAAACTTCCTACCCAAGAGCCCCTAGGTTTTCGTAACCTGGTTAGCTCTGATACCAACCTGTTACACCTTAAATACCTAAAAATCCAGGGATGTGATCCTATAAAGAATAACTAACCAAAATATCCAAAATCCACAATATAGAGAAAGGAATAAATATACAAGTTCCCATCCCATAGCCAAACACCATACTATCTTCACAGTCTCATAGCACAAATATAACCCAGCTTGATTATATATACAACATAAGTAAGTAGCTACAAGAAATTTGTCATAAAATATAAATACACAATTGTAGCTATCCTCCTAAATCATGTGTGTATATGCGATTAAGCTAGGTGCCTGAGCAAAATAAAATGAAATAAAGAGCCAAAATCTAACATAAGTCCTATGGCTCACACAAAATAAATGCACAAAAATATACTAACTCTGACTTGGTAATGATATGAATAGCTCCCAAAATATAATAGAGTTGCCCTAGGTGCTCACTGGTTTAATGTCATCCCCCAAATCTACGTGGGCATCCAAGCCTCAAAATATCACCACACAATGGAAGAAAAAATGGTGTTTTGCATGGTCAAATTAGTGGTATAACTCTAAAAAGAAATTTAAGTGTCTACATGATATGAATACACATATAATGCCATATGATACCACATATATGCAATAGCACCACATGTTCAGAAATCCTTTATTTTCCACAAATTCACAAAGTTATCACAAATTACAAAAGTTTTCACAAATAACAAATGTTTTTCACAAATCACAAATATTTCCCATGACTCACAAAAATTAGAACTAAGGTCTTTCATAAATACGCTCGAGAATCACCCTAGCTCACATTACTCCTTGGACCCGAGATCATAAGTCCGAATCACAAATATCACAAAGGTTTTATAGAAAAAGTTGCCATAGTCCCTAAAAGAAAGGAAAAAGACTCAATTTCTTTCCAATGCACATGCTTTTTTCAAATCACCAAAATTTTACCATAAAATAATTCACAATATGGTTATACATACGCTCATGTATGAGTATGCCAATGTACATATGAATAATTATTATGAACCACAAAAATAGTATTAAAGGCCCTTTAACTACCACAATAGCACAATATTGATTTCTTCCATTTAATCTAAAATCACAAATCATTAGTCATAAATGTAATTTTTCCAGAATATTTATATAATTTAAGGTCTTGTGTTTTTAAAATCAAAATATTTAATATTCACATTTTTTTTAACTACAATATACTAACCAATACACAAATATCACAATTCCATACACAGGCAATACGTGTCACACACATCATATACACACAAACCTTCCAATTTATTGTAATACAAGTAATCTGCCATACCCAGGTGAAGATAAACCCTTACCGAGTGGTCCTAGACAAAAGCCCTAATTTCTCCCAAGTTGGGCCTCCGAGTTTGATCTAGCAAATGATCACAAATCATTATGATTTTATACACAAAAATGCTCTAAAATTCGTATAGAGTATAATTCACAATTTTATTTCCATTTATGGACCTATCACGGAAACCTAGGTAATGGAAAATGAGCTAGATAGGGAGAGAAACTTACATCAATATGGAGCCTAGGTGATAGGGAGTGCAAATATGCCCTTAGATTTCGAGCCCAAGCCCCTGAGCTAGATGATCTTGCTCCACAAAGTTTTCTTTCTCCTTTTCGTCACTTTCTCTCACTATACTGATATTCAACATCGTAATGTAAAAATTATAACTCTTCACGCTTTTAATTCTTGAAAAATGAATCTGACTTCACCCAAAAATGTTGTTCAAATGGCATAAGGTACTGTTCAAATGACTCTGCTATTTGAATAGTAGACGCAAACTGTTCGAATGGCTTACCTAAACTGCAATTGTTCATTGAAATTCAGAAATTGAAGGGCTTTCTCACACCCAATTTCACCCATAATTCTCGACCTATAATCTCATGTAAATATCCACATTCTTACACAACTCTCATACGTGATCACCATTGTCTCCAATACACGTTCACACTCACAATAATTCACAATTCCTCACAAATTCACAAATCTAACACTCATCACAATTTTCACATTTCTCACCTTACTCCCGATCACAAGACACTCACGATAGTAATGCTCACAATATAACCCCAATACTACTCACAGATATGCATTTAATCTAATGCATTAATTAATCTCCACAAATGTCTCACTAATTCTCACTATCCTCACACCACAATACTCTCACAGTGTCCACAATTATGCTAACTCTCCAATGTTTCGACACAATGAAACATACAATTTCCCATTGTTCCATTTAATAAATTATATCCTCAATACATTAACGATATTATTTATTAAATTAAAAAGCAAAAAATTAGCTTGGAATTTTCATGATGTTACAAGAAATGATAAGCTTGCAATTCTTACACACGCTACCAATATGAAATATGTTCTCCCCTGGAGTAACAAAATAGATGGGGGTATGCAAACGCTCAACAATCAACTCTTAGATAGATGAAAAATGCGCATAAATGAAAGAGCATGGTACACTAGTGTTATACAATATATGTGCCCAAGTAGAAAGAAAAATACAATTTACCTCGTACAACAGAAGTCTCGATCACATCCGGAGCTTGAGGCATAGCATAAGCAAGAGCTTGTGAAGTTTGGCCCTACTGAAATCCACTACGAACTCCACAACCATCCGATTGACCCCCGCTAGATGGTTCCTTATACTGATATGCAGAAGAAACAGAGGGTGGAGGAACATACGATATCCTCGAACCAGCTACAAAGGGAGAAAAAGACAGAGCATATATCTTAAATCTACTTAGAACAACAAAGCCTCAGGACACTGCAACTGCATGTGGCCCTTACCACCACACCGCCGATAAACTACCATAGGACAATTAGATTGGATATGTCCCTCCGCACTACAGAGGTTACATACAATAGGTCAAGTACAATCACGAGAAATATAATCCTAAACCTCTGAACAGTAGTATCAGAAGATGTAGAATGAGTAAGCTGAGATCGCCCAACTCCAGAAGAAGAAGAGAATGTATCACGATATCTCTTCTTATCACCACTATCACTCTCACTCGAACCAACCCTGCCACAAACACTACCACCACCTTTGCCACTACCATGACTCCCCATAACAAATCCACATCATGAACAAATTGAAAACTAGAAGATTGGCCTAAAGACAGGGGAGGACGATAATCAATCGCATGGTGTCTATCCAACAAACTAGCCTCCGCTTTCATCGCTGCTCTACCATATTGCTAATACGTCTCATGAAACCCCAAAAACACCACAGTTTGAATAGAATGATGAAGAACTTTCTCAAACCTACGAACACTAAACCTCTCCGTAGAGACGAGCTCCGGTGCATAGAAAGATAGGCTAGTGAATGCCCTCTGATACTGTTGAATATTCGAGTTCTTTTGAACTAGATTAGCAAACTCTTCCTTCTTTCTCTCCCAAAGAGTAAATGGAAAAAACTCCACACTCCATGAAATACATCCCAAGTCATATTATCTTGACCAGAAACTTCCTCATAGCTTTTCTACCACTCGGCCTCCTCCCCGTGCAAATAAAATGGTGCCATAGCCATTCACAAGTCATCATCCCATATTTGTACTGATTTTAAAATCTGTTCCACCTCCGTTAGCCACTTCTCCACCACAATCGGCTCCTCATTACTCTAAAAGTAGGAGGGTCCATCCTTTGAAAATGTATTTGAGCCGCCAAAGCTAGTTTATCGCTATTCTCCCCCTACGTACTCCGTGCTATATTTCTAAAAACTTCCTCCATCACCCAAAGTATGCTAGAAGACTCCACTTGAAGTCCTCTAACATTGCCTCCTACCATTTGTGCTTGAGCATATGGTAGAATACAAGGTGGAGTATCAAGAACTTATTCCTCGAATTCATCAAAGCTCTCCTCTATACTAGTCGTATCTTCCCAATTCAAAATGTTCTTTGCTTCCCGAATCTTTGCTTCTCATACATGAGTGTGCATTTGGTGCACCTCTTCTACATCCCGTTCCCCCACTCTACTACCCCTGCCATGTACATTAACTCATCTTCCGCATCATCCACCGCTATGACTACCTTGCCCTCGTTCCATATCAACTTCACATCACAACCAATAAAAGGAGAATAAGTCAGTCTTATAATGTCATGATAGTATCAAAGCGGAAAATATCACATATTAGCCATACAATCAAGTAATTAATATGAAAACAAGTTAAAGCATGACTACACATTACTATGCTCGCAACCCTGCCAAGACCCTTACCTATAAACAACCAAGGTTTATGTAACCTGGTTAAGTTTTGATGCCAACTTGTCTCCTCTCAAATTCTGGAAAATCCGGGAACATGAGTAAAAAGAAAAGAAAAGGGCAAAATAAGAAAAAAACAAAAAGGAAAGAAAATATAAAAAATGGAACACAATTATGCCATTGTTGCTAGTGTAACATAATCGCTACTGCAGAGCGATACTGCGCAATTAACTACAACAATCCGCATCACAATATAAATATATATATAGCCTAACTACAATAATATATATAAGAAATAAATGTTAAAAAGGTCAATGCCAACAACAAAATGAAACATGAACCATGACTTCATTACATAGTAAACTGCCTTGCTTACTAACAAAGCTTCAAGCTAAATGCTTGGCAACATAAATAAGAAAGAAGGTATACAAATATTTTGCATCCCAAATATGAGTACATAAACATATCTAGGCCTTCATACATCTCTACTACAAAATACAAGAATGCTACACCAACTACAAAATTCCATGCCAAAGCAGAGTATACTTCTATGCTTTGCCATCGCCAATGCACTATTATAATCCAAAAATATGTACAATATGCATCCAATCATCTAATGATTCTCTAGACCCACTTCCACACCTACAAAACAAGCTATAAAAGAGAAATGTGTAGAAAAAATATGGTTAGATGATCAACTCTAAGATAAAAGTGAGATTACGCTACATGTATGACATGAGTAACATGTTACAACATAAAAGAAAGTACAACATGATCATGAATGTGTAATGTCTTAAAAATTCGGCTAAATTTTTTCGTTTTAATAATAATATTAAGTGTTGCATTATAATATTATTCTTACGTGGTATGCATGGAATATATGCATATGCATATACATGGTGCATAATGCTTAGTCGCATGGCATGTTATAGTATTAGTTAGAGTAGAAATGCAGTGTGTGGAAGGGGTTTACTGGTAGTTATGTAAAGTCACGTGGATCAAGCTTTAGGCACTCAAACACAATTCCAACAATTGTCAGACAATTCTATTAGGGTCTATGAATGATTTCAAATATTTTTGGAAGTTTTCGGTTCGAGGTGTTTGGACTCAAAAAGTTGGATCATTCCAAAAAGTCAGATCGATCAATCCAAGTATTGTTGGATTGATCCTACTAGTATTGATTGACTTATGCATGTGGACCAAACACTTGCCTTTCTAATTTTCTTTTTTATCAAGTACAAAAATAGAGAGAGAGAATGGGGTGTGGGAGAAATTAAAATTCAACATTTCAAGGCTTGATTTCATCTAGCCTCGTAGCTTGGATTTGAATAAAAAGTGGAGCTTCTTTAACCTCGTATTGTAGAGATCGTTTCTACGTAAGTTTTTCTATCATTCCTTCCATTTATTTGTCTAGATTTTCGTACACCTCTTGTACATGGAATTTTATTTGATATTCTTGCCTCTCGTGAAGAGTAGAACATCTTTATATCTTGGTGTTTGAAGATTTGATTTCATTTGCTATATCAAATCGAGAGATGAATGAGAGGCGGTTTGGGAGCTTTGGCATAGGAAGTCTTGAGATGACTTTTATTGCAATAAGAGGTAGGGTAGTCAACAAATTTTAATATATATTTTCTCCATATGTATACGTGAATGGGACATTAGGATGTTTTGTGGTTATGTATTGTAATTAGACGTGATAGATACATCTAATAGGAGTAGAATATGCATAGACCCCTTGACATGAATAGATACGTCACATAGGTGTAGACAAAAAGACATGTAGAGAAATGACATATAAGCATTGTTATATGTAGATGACTTAAACGTGTTTGATAGGTCGCAAAGGCAAAGAATAAGCATGGAATTCATTATATGCGTAGTTTATAATCACATTTAAGCATTGTTCATTATCATGATAAATGTGTACAAATTAACATGTTAAATGTTTAGTTAAATACATTCTGTTGCATTCATATGTCATAGTGTGGTGTTGTGGTAGTGTGGATTATTCGAAATGAAATTATTTTTACAAATAAAATGCATGGGTGTACTCCTTTCAATTATTGGGACATAAATGTATCAAAAATTTTTGCAATGAGATCATTCAGTCTTACCGTGAAAGTTGGGAACCAGATCGGAGATTATACTATTGATTATGTCAACAGTGGGTGGTGATCAATGAAGGCTCGGTCATGTCACCAGTGGGTGGTGGCTATGGCAATTTATGAAAGCGTGGTGATACTAGCCCCAATAAAAAAATTTAAAGTATTGGCGTGAAAATGTATATGCATTGAATTCAAGATCATAATTTCTTTTATGCTCATATGATATTTATGCATAGACATGCATTCATTCATAATGCATATAGCCTAGTTTCTTCTTTATTGTAGAGTTTATTAGCTAACCGTATATTTTATTTTCCTTATATTTGACACATGTGTGGCTTCTGAGGTGCGGAGGCAGGCACAAAGTATCGTTAAATTCTCGGATATCTTGTACATATTTTTGGCACACATGTTAGCACAAGCTATGTATTTTATTTCATAGCATACTTTGATAGCGTAGACGTAGTATTGTAGTATGGCAAAGATATATATATGTTCTTACTCCTTTATGAAAGACAAAGAACCTATGTATATATTAATTTCCTTTTTATTTTGTCAATCATACAACTTGTAGTGTTGTATAAATAAATAGGCAGGTTTACTTTTATTCAGTGATGTATACATACATATTTTCTGGAGTCAGCGCTAGCCTTCCTCCTTTCTTTTAGCATAGTTGTTTATATACATGTTGTTGATTATTATGTTGTAAAATGTGCGTATGATCGTCCAACAATAGCAAATAGATGCGTATGTTAATGGCGTAGATGTAGATGTATTATTTTCTTTTTTTTTAGTTCCTATGCTATATTTTATTTTCTTCTTTTTTTTCCTTTACTCACGTCCCCAGGTTCCCCCTTGGGTTTTTAGGACATGGCAAAAGTAAATCGGCTTATCATGGCTGATGAGGTGATTGGCATAGTTGTCATTCTTATAGAATGAATGAGATTTATGATATTGTGTCTTTTGTTGATTAGCAGTAAACTATTGTATAGTCGGTTGGGGTTGGATTGTCTCGTTAAGAAATTGAAGTGGGGGATTGGGCTTTGTTTTCTTGTCTTGTTGTGATTTGTGTTTATCTCGTGGCATATGCTAATTTTAGGGATGGAAGTTTCTAACTTAGGGAAGATGTAACAACCCAAAAATTTGCAAAGAATTTTTTGCATAAACAAATATTATTTTAAACTTGTTATAGTAATATTTATTTATTTCATCTCGTATCATAGTCATGGAGTGAAAGTCTCGTGTCATTGCTGTAGTGTGAAAATTCTTGTGCTAATATCGTAAAGTGTGAATATCGTGGATTTGGTATTGTACATGTGTTCTATGAAGCTTCATTGTATAAAATTTACCTTAGAATGCGAGTATGCAGTGTATGTGTTAGGGATTGTTGAAATATGCTTTATAAAAATGTATGGGGAGTATTACACCGTCAAACGCCATTTTATAAGGTGTAGAACACTTTTACATATGTCTAGGATGGAATACAAGTCATTTTGGATGTTTTACACTAAAATTGTATGCTCAAGTTGGAGTTGGATACCCATAGGTACAAGCAATCCAACAACAATTGGATCGATCCGAAAGTCAAGTTTGATTGATCCAACTGCTATTGGATCGGTCCAAACTTTAAGATAGATCAATCCAATAGATATTGGATTGGTCCAAATAAGCTGAGCTGGAAAAAACGTTTTAAGTTACATTTTTGGGAATCATAAACATATATACATATTTTCGGATAGAGAGAGAGAGAGAGAAAAAAAGGGTATGTGATTCAATTGGGCTCTGTTTGTGGTCCGTTTCATCTGGTTTTAGCTATCCCCTGAGCTCCAAACTTAGATTTTCAGAACCTTCATCGTGAGGACTACAAAATGATTAAGTTTTATCAACTTGTTTTCTCATTTGAATTTCCTTGATTTTTGTGTCGGGTTGACCCATCAAACTAAATCTGTATAACCAATTCCTTATATGTTGTAGATTATTTTTTTGAATAGGTTCTTGTTGATTCGAGACGTGCACATATATTGTTTGGTGGAACAAAGTGGGGTATTTTTTGGGATATAAAAGGCAAGATTTTGATAGTTTTTCAGCGTACTCGTAAGGTACGGTTAGAGTATGAACAACAATATAAATTCAGGTTTGTGTATGTATAATGATGTGTTAAATGTGTTGTGAATTTTGTTTTTGGATTTTGAAGATGCTATGTTGTTTTCTTTGTATTTTAATTATTTTCGTTGATATTTGAGAAATATTTGTTTTGCTTATATTTGAGGCATAGTTGTATGTATAAATATTTGAAGTGTAATTGTTTGTATTAATAGATAATCGAGGTGGGTTTGTGTTTGTTGAGATTTGAGATGCATGGCAAACATATGGTATAAGGCCCCAAAATTTCACCACCACTATAG
>MKEJ01035903.1:0-16804 GCA_001753735.1 Embelia ribes
AACTGATTTTCCGAAATCGTAATATTTTGCCTTAATCTATACTCAATTTTAGTCTATTATGTCATAATTTAAACAGTGAGGACCAAATGATGTTTCAGTTGAAACTATGAGACTAATTAGTGTAGTTAACCAATAATTAGTTCTTGGTTTGGGGTTCGGACGGCAGAAAAAGGCCAATCGCAATAGTTCTGTAATTGTAAATACTAGCAGAGTCCTCAATTCTCTAGTTATTGTCAATATGACCCATGGTTTTCTATTCGTAACAAATATCACCCACGTTTTTATCCTCGATGATTGTGAGTTGGCAATGAACCAAGTTGCACGGGCTCTATTTGATGAATTTTTTTCACTTATCAGGCTTTTTTTTTTTTTATTTCATAAGGAAAAGAGTTCGAGCTTGAAATAGGCTCTGACTTTATAAGATTTTCGAGTAGTCAAGCTCGACCTTTGGATTGCAGCTCTTCAAACTCATGATATATTTGTTTCCATTTTAAACATGCATCCATCTCTGTTATGTTAAAATTATTTGAAATGAAAAAATAATTATGTATATGAAGATGAAAAATAGTCTAGTGGTTAGATAGTATCGCAGATGAATATTAGCTCATTCTAAATGTTGACTATGAACTACCGTTTTTCTTCAAAACGGTGCGAAAGAGCTGTGAAACTAAAGGATGCATATCGAGGGATGAATAAAGATAGACTGAGAAAAAGCCTATATATTCATTTTTTCTATCATGGATCTCGTTGGCTTATTCGAGAAATATCTTTTCTTCTTGAAGATCTCGCTCGTATTTGGTATTGTATAGATTAACGTTGCGAAAACTCCAAATCATTTTTTGATTCCATTTCCCTCGTATAAAACACTGAGTTACTTAAGTAGGCCAACTGCACTTTAGCAATAATAATAAAATATTTTCCATATTTTAGAATATAATATTTTTTATATTTTAGAATACGATTTACCTATATATTTACCAATTGATTATAATAAAGGATATCTCTGCTCTAAAAGACATGAATATTATCCCACTATGTGGTTTTCAATGAGAATTCGATTTTTTGTCTATTTTTTTCGGTGTAGAAAACATGGACTTAAGTGATATATATAAGCAACTTCGAGAGTACAGGACTCAATTGTCACCAAGTAAAAGTTTATGTCTACTTAGAAAGCTGAAAACTATTATTTGTTGGCTGTCATTTTACTTTTGAATCTTGTGTGGATACTTTTGATAAACATGTTGTCGTCTAAAACAACAAAAAAATTTAGAAAAATATTGACAATTGTAAGTTCTAAATTTTTTTATATAAAGAATTTCTAAATACAATATATATATACTCCATTACGTCAGTTATTTTAGAGCGAAAGATGTGGACACAATATTTTGAAAAGACAAGAGTTTTGGTGCTATCCAATTTACATAAAAATAATGCAAACACCAATTGCATTATAACAAATAGGTGTCAAGTATGAAATAGATGACTGATTGTGATTCTCTCATCAATGTTAATAAATATTTAAGAAAAACTATTAATAACAGTAAATAAATAATGAAGAAAAGTACTAAATTGGTTAAAAAACTGCTAAGAAACAATTAAGAAACTATTCATAAACTAACAATTTGAAACCCTATTACCACAAATATATTTTCAAGTTATGAAAAATAGTTACGAGAGAGTTAAGAAAGAAAGAGTTTAGAAACTAATAATTTTTTAAAAAACAGATAAGAAAGAGTTAAGAAATCCTAAATGATTGTAAAAATATCAATTTGATAATAAACACAGCCAAATTGAAACCATATTTACCAGAAATATATTTCCAAAATTCCTAATATAAAAAAGAGTTCAGAAACCTTAAATGATTATAAGAATATCAGTTTGATAATAAACGCAACCCAAATTGAAACCCTATTTACCACAAATATATTTCTAAGTTAACAATTTGTTAAGAAACGGATAAAAAGTAGTTTAGAAATTTAAATGATGGCAAGAATATCAAATCTTACACTTAATAATATCAAATCTTACTGGACGAGAGAGATAGAAACTGTGCTTGAGAGAGAGAGAAACCGTGTGAGTGACAAAGAGAAAAACCGTGAGCCAGCGAGAAAGAGTATTCATGCGAGTGACAGAGATAAACAGTGCAAGAGAAAGGGAAAGAAAGACGATACGGAGAGAGACTTGCGAGAGAGAGAACTCCGAGAAAGAGAGAGATCGGCATGAGACTGAGAGTGAGAGATAGAGAGAGAGAAAGGTTAAAAATGCCCAAAAATAATATTTTGTAAATATTATTAAATAAATATTATTTGATCAATTATGTATATTTGTAAGACTGTTTGCTTAATATTTAACGCTGAAGAGTGAAGACAAATGAGATGATGGAATAAAATGGAAGATGTGGTCAACGTGGAGAGATGCTTGATAAATTTAATTCCACTTCCCCTCTTACACTTTTTTCTTCCAATTATAATTGCAGCAGCCAACTCAGACTCGAAAACCCATTTGTCAGCCCTTCCTTAAATCTGGTGAGTCTCTCTCTCTCTCTCTCTCTCTCTCTCTGTGCAGCTATTCTACCTGCCACTAATTTGATCTGAATCTTCATTTTCAACCCATTAGTAAGCCTTTCCTTTTAGTTTCTGATTCTGGTTATTATCTTATTGGATCTTTTGATGCTTTAATTTGCTGAACAATTAGGTATAATTTGAAGTGAAAATGGGTTTACTTTTCATGATAGATTGGAAAAGTACTTTGGGTTTGACCATTTTTTTTTAGGATAATCTTTCACATCCTGTGCACTCTTCCTTCTAAGATCTAGGTGAAATCAGTTGAAGTAGAAATTAGGGTTCATGCTAGATCTTAATTCAGATTTCCCCCTAATTTTTGGGTTAGATAAGTCTTTGGCAGATTTTTTGTGTTAAGAGTATTTTGTAACTTTTTGTTTTCTTAAATAGAATAAATTTACAGGAAGACCTCTTCAAGGGGAGCATTGTACTAAAACCCCTTATTTTTAAAGGGATTGAACAGTGATTGGATATATGATGAAAGGTTCCCTTGAGTTTAATTCCTAAAATTGATAATAGGAGGCCATTTAGGGGCACCAATGGGAGTGCCCTTATGTGCTTTATCTTTTTTCTCTTGGGTGGAGAATAGGGAATAACTAATGTACGCTGATCACAACAGCTTAGTGAGGAGCAAACAAAGCTGATAATAATTGTCATGGAAGTCCTCAAAGAGGCTTTTATTTTGTGTGTGTGTGTGTATGAGAGTGCGTGTGTACGTCTTTAACCAGGATTCAAATTTTTAAAAAAATATGCAACACACTATATCTAGGAAAATAAGAGGGCTCATTCAAAGAAAATAGTAAGGTTGAGTGTTAACTTATGCAGTTATACTTCATTAGAACATTATTGTCATTTGACATAGCTAATTATCACATGGAGAAAAGAGTCGTCGGCCGATATAGTATCCATGTATTTGGTCTTTGTGATTTAAATGGTGTGTGTTTCTTGTGGCATCCGTTGGGCTTCACCCTTTTCAATTTATTGCTTTTGCTTAAGCATAATTTTGTTATATGTATTGTGGGAATGTAGGAAATGGATAGAAAGAGGCAATGTCCCGAAACATGGCGGACCACTTCTTCCCTTGGAAATGAATTAGCAGAAAAGGTAAACCCTGGCCAACAATCTTTCTCCAACTCCAGTCAACATGGACAAAATTGGGGAAACCCTGGGGTTGAAGATTATGGTATGAGAATAGAAACCCAAAATCCCCAATTCAATCAGCCTTCTGAAAATCCATCTTTCAAGTTTCAAAACGACAGTCAAATGAATCAGAAAAGTGATGCGTTAAAAGCCCAAGATTTTGATCCAACGGCTATGCTGAGCAACCTCTCATTTTTGGATCAAAAGATCCACCAACTTCAAGATTTGGTTCATCTAATTGTGGATCGAAGTGCCCATGTTTCTACTCTCTCCGATGAGCTTTTAGCTCAACAAAAGCACCTCATAACTGCAGATCTCACTTCGATCATCATCCAATTGATCTCAACTGCTGGTAGTCTTCTCCCATCAATGAACAAAACCCTTTTCACAAATCACTCAACGGGTGTGAATTTAAATACGAAAAGTGATAGTCCCAATCCGGTTGATCTGAATGCGAAGAGAAATTATCCATATCTGGCTGACCTAACTCATGGATGCAAGACAGAACAACCCTGCATCGAAGAACACGAGATGAAAGAAGAAGATGATCCTGATGAAGGGGAAAACCTTCCTCCGGGTTCTTACGAAATATTGCAACTTGAGAAAGAAGAAATTCTTGCACCTCACACTCATTTTTGCACCATATGCGGAAAAGGATTTA
The DNA here is from genome assembly GCA_001753735.1 of Embelia ribes. Taxonomy (NCBI): domain Eukaryota; kingdom Viridiplantae; phylum Streptophyta; class Magnoliopsida; order Ericales; family Primulaceae; genus Embelia; species Embelia ribes. The sequence goes on from MKEJ01035903.1 coordinate 4,363, forward strand.
AAAGGGATGCTAACTTGCGTATGCATATGAGAGGACACGGGGACGAGTACAAAACCCCTGAAGCTCTAGCAAAACCTCACAAAGAATCGAGCTCTGAGCCGATGCTTATAAAGAGGTACTCGTGCCCTTATGCAGGGTGCAAGAGGAACAAGGATCACAAAAAATTTCAACCTTTGAAGACCATTTTATGTGTGAAGAATCATTACAAGAGGACTCATTGTGACAAAAGTTACACTTGTAGTAGATGCAACAAAAAGAGGTTTTCTGTCATTGCGGACCTTAAAACACATGAAAAGCATTGCGGGAGGGATACATGGCTTTGTTCTTGTGGAACCACTTTTTCGAGAAAAGATAAGCTCTTTGGGCATATTGGTCTTTTCCAAGGCCATACTCCGGCCATTCCTCTCGATGAGCCGAAAGGATTAGCTGCTCAAGATGGAAAAGATGAAGCGACAAATGAAGTTGGTTTTGGGCTGGATTTTTCCTCGAGCTTCTCTACGGAGGACGTAGTTCAAAGCTTCGCAGATGTGAAGGGAAACGGCGATGATACTGCTGGTTTTTTCTCACCTATGAATTTTGACGCATGCAATCTCAGCGGATTTAATGAGTTCTCCCGAACCTCATTCGACGATTCTGAAAGTTCATTCTCTTTTTTTCTTTCGGGAATGTCTAGTTATATCCCCAAGAGTGGAGAAAAATCGGGTTCAGATGGCAGTAAATGATTTGGATGGGCAAGTACAAGTTCTATTAACGTCTCTTTTATTATCATCTTTGTAAGGTAATCTGACTTGAATTTATTTTCTCGAGCTATAATAAAATTTTGATTTCTAATTTTTCTGGCTGCGTCTGTGCACATGGAATATAATGATGCCATAACCCTTATAGGAATACTAGGAAATATAAACCTTGCTATATATGGAATACAATGGTGTGCCACAACTCAGGAATACTAGGGAATACAAACTTAGGAGATCTCACCAACGAAATTGTCTGTCCCCTTTTCGTATAGGTGATGTGAGTGCAACGTGTGCATGGAAATGCATTGAATGGTGATAATTACACTAACAATAGGGTATTGGACACTTGGCAAGTATGTGTTGGCATGACAATTATCAAATTACGATAATTTTACGGTGAGCTTGGTGTTTATAATTCAACATTTTCACAACTAATGTTGGTTACATTGAAGATTATTGATCATTTTCTTCTATTATTATCTGCATAAGAGAACCTCAAATTAACGTTGCTGAGATTTGGACACATTTTTTCTCACTTTTTAATTCTGGAAAGAAATTATACTCTTCAAACAATAAGAAAAATTAATATTATAATATTATACAAATATTAATTGTATGCAAATATACTTTTAAGCATCCACAAGCTTCGTTGTACGATAGAACTATCCATACACTTGCATACCTAATCATGAGTTACCCAAATTCATGTAGACGGATATTAAAAACGAGCAGCATATGCACACAAAATAAATGAAAAAGAGACAAATTTCAAAAACAAACAGCATATGCACACAAATTAAAAGAAAAAAAGGGTTCAGCATCATACTGCTTTTCTCTCACAAACCAGATAAATAAAAGAACATTTGAAAAAGTTTAAACAAAAGATGGCCTTTATTTTCCACCATGGCTGTTTAACTAAAACCATGTACTTCTCGTGGTTGAATTCAGTAGGCCTTGATCAACTCACAAGGTCACATAACCTAAACTTTGCGTACTTTAGGAGGTAGTTCACTTCTGAACTTCTTCTTAAAGATAAAGCGAAGAGCTGCACCAACCAATGGCCAAGTCGATGAGATAGCTATCCAAGTAAGAAGCCACATTGATGTTCTGTTTTGTCGAATAAGTTGATTTAAGTGTTTTCGAACCGGGTTTTCCAGTTCAAGAAAGTGTTCATCTTTCATTTCGTCATCCTGCTTTGAATGTAGAGAAACTTCATCAGTCACTTTGTCAGTACTGATTTGAACATCGGATAAATTTTCAATGCCATCATTGCCTATTGCAGCTACCATTCCATCTGAAAGATTTATAAAAGGCCCCTGATGGTCGATGGATGATTCGAATGAAGAGTGTGGCCCTTGATTTTCAATCTGCATTGATAAGCAATAAACAAGTTAAACAGGCAAATAGCATCACAGATTGCATAAGAGAGACCATATAAAATGAAAAAAGGGGAAAAAAGAGGACTTAATACTATCTGAATTATTTGGTATGAGAAGCTTGACTTGATTGGTTTTGGAAGGTTCTTTTTCTTTCTATACACACCCACCAAAACCCAACACTGGATATTTAATTAACATCGCATGTGCTCACAAACCATTGATCAAATTTTTAATCCTATGCTATGCATCTGAATTTGTTCAGAACAAAATATAATATGATAAATAAAGCAAGTTGCCTGCAACTCGGGATACAAAAATGGATCAAACAGCCATAATGAACCACCAGAACAAGAAAAATGCCGAAAATTAAGGCAATGATTTTGCACCTTCTTTGGCACATGCATGCATGAACTGGAGTGTAGGACAATTAGGAATTCCAAAACTGCCCTTACCCACCTGCAAGATACGACAGTTTAAATACCAGCCGGCATGGGATGACACGTCGATTTGAACATGATAGTGTGGAAGAAATCTAATTTCTGTTTTTCTCCAACAAATAGCATAGACCAATAACATTTTATGCAATTTCTAGGATAAAATCATTTGGTACAACCGTAAATTTGAAAGGACCCTACTTGATTTGACGAAGTTACTCACATGAATTGAAGAGAACATTTTTGGGAGCTCATTTGTTTCTGTTCTTGCGGAAGTCCTAGTACATTTCCAATGATTCCACAATTGGATTATAAAATTATTACAAAACTAGATAATGTTTATCATTTTAACCCGGATATCTTTTGTTGAGACTGGCTAAGATACCACGAGTAATGTTCACATTGGGCCCTAGCAATGACAAATTTTCATTAGTATGCTAGCAGAGTAATAAACTCTGCCGAATTAGGTATGTGTAGTGATTCAGCAAAGAAGGAGAATCTAGTCACAACTTTACTACTTTAAGAATGCAATGCTCTCAATTGTCAAAAGATGGCATAAAAAACGTCCACTTGGAGAAAGGGAACAAAACCTACCAGATACGAGACGCCGTAATTCCTTCAAAAAATGCTAGATGTCCACCATGCTTTGATGCAGCCAGGACAACATTCCCGTTAGCCCTATGATAGAAGCAATGTTTCAGCACAAATAAGTAATTGGAGGCAAGTCAGGAGACACATAAAATGTAATTTTATCATATGATGTGTGTAAATACATATTATGTAACACATAAGAGCCAGCAGCACCTGCACTCATCCCAAGGAATGGCCTCACGAGTACAAACTGGGTCATCCAAAGAACTAATGCAAAGTAACGGTACTGACACGTGTTCCACATAGCTAGTGCTGCTACAAAGCCTATAATATGTATCTGCCGTCTTTAACAAACAGATTTGGTGGTCAATATGTGAAGAGAGAATGAGCCAGAGAGAGAGCGCGCACGAGAGAGAGTATAATCACCTCAAACTTCCCAACAAGACAGGTGGCATGGTTGTCAAAATCTCGAATAGAACGCGACTGCAAAGACAAGAAACCAGCAAACAGAAGTTTTAGTAAGACTAGAGAAGACATACAGGATTCGTTGTGTATGAAGCTGAAGTGATTAAAACTTCCAAGAGGCCCATTATTTAACGGACTACTAAATTATTTCTAGAGTAGACTCGTGACTTAAAACTAAAAATATTCATCGGTGCTATGAAATCTGGTACCTAAATTGGTTGAGTCCCATATGTGAAAAGGTGGTTATTTTGAGGAAAAGAAATAAAAAGGAACTTTAATCCAGAGAAGAACACAACCTTTTTGATGCCTTCCCAATTCGCAAGGCGGGAATAATGAGCTTGATGTCTGCAAAACAAGTTTAAATACTATAAATTTAGTGATACAAGCAAATAAAAGCAACTCATGAGTAACTTCAGCCTTATAAAGAAAATTTAATTATTCGATTGCAAAGAGACAGGAGACTATTAGTCAAATCTATGCTCCAAACATTTACTGAAAAAGTAGACATATAATTGTGCATGCGGCCATAGGCTTAAGCCTTATAAAGAAAAAGTAGATATACAATTGTGCATAGGCTTGAGCAAATAAAAGTAAGTCATGAGTAACTTAGGCCTTGTAAAGAAAATTTATTTAATTCGATTGCAAAGAGACAGGAGACTATTAATCAAATTTATGTTCCAAACATTTACTGAAATAGTAGACGTACAATTGTGCATAGGCTTGAAGGCCGACAGCTATTGCTCTGTCATACACTTTCTGTATTAGTTTCCGAGATATGAACCTCTCACCAATCTGAGGAGGATAAGACAGAAGATACGAATTCACTACACAAACCAAATGACATGAACTTATACAGAAGAGATTGCCATATATATGATCAGGAACAGAATAAGACAGTTAAATCAACTCACTAATATGCTTGACATACATTATAACACTCTTAGATCATGACAATTCTTGATCAATCAATACAAAAAAAAAATTCCAGTTTCTAGACATTGAACTTCAACGCACCATACCAACGAGACAACATTAATTAAGCTGTTCTTATCAAGGTTTTCTCCTTATTATTGATATTAGGCCACCATTTATTCAGAAAAAAAAAATGATACTGGGCAAAGAGTCTAACAACGTACATCAACCGATCTAACAGTATACCTCGTGTTTGGACTAGAGAGGATAAACAAATACGCTGGTAACAGTTTGCACCAACACAGATAAACCAGAGTGAAACAATAGTATCCTCACAAACTTGAATTAGGACCTCCTAGAACCAAAGGGTTTGATATAATATTAGACCACCAATTCCCCAATACTTAAGCTATTTGGAAATGGGCCCAACAAGGATGCAAGTCAATCCAACATATAATGGAACTATATAAAAGTGTTCACTGAAAAGACTTACCAGAAGGTCCCAGGGAGAGCATACAGCAGCAGCCCCGGCAATGGCAGTACTTTCCTTATCCTCTCCAAGGTACTTTACCTGGCAATCAAATTAAAATAAATAAGCTCGAAATCAAGAATATTTATGCCTCTACCCGTAATGTACTTTGGAATTTTTACAACAAAAAAGATATGTAGCACCAAGACGACGTCATCAGAATTTTGACTTCACTGCTGAAGTTTGTACTAATGTTCTCTCAACCATGTTACCTGGACCCATATATAAGCATCCAAAGATTCTGCTGACGGAACGTAGTTCAATATTAAGTGTCGAGTGTTCAAATATATATTCAAACAGTAAAGTTTAAAAAATTGAAAGTGATGTAACAATCTACCAAAATATTGGCCCCAAGACTAGTTCCAACAGCAAACAGCGGAGCCATTGGATATTTGTGACGGAGATAGCCAATGACTTCCCTAACATCCTCAGTCCATCCAGCATTGTAAAAGCGATCAGACTGCGCACACAGATGATGGAAAAAGTACAATAATTGCTAGCATTTTTTTTTTTTTTTACATATATATAATAATTGTTAGCAGTTTAATTTCGAAACAAACTTGGAAAAAACCATATACCAGGAAATTATAAATCAGCAATAAACATCAACATTTCGTAAGCATGACAGTGTTTAGATTTTATCTTTTGCCCATCGGAAACAACTGTTACTGGTTGTTCAATATCAGTTACGGAAGGTATAAAGAAGGTGGTGCGAAAGATACTGGCAAATGATTGATATATTCTGTTAGATTTGGTGATCTTGGCTGCTGATGGGGATAGGGCATCCTGTGCGAACAATATAATATAAAATGACAGGAGGAAAGAGAGACATTAGAGCTGCTCCAGAAAGTTAGACTAAAAATATCAGCAATTGGACAGAAGGCATCTGACTGATATATAAAATGCTCTTAGTGAATATAGATGCTATTAGCAAAGACAATAGTGGAGGTGAATGGAATCCACCATTGAGGAATTCAAGTATCAAGAGAAAAAGATACAAGATACAATCAACACTATTGTCAAAATGAGTCACAAAACCATGAACCAAAAGTCTTACCGTGACAGAAATGCCACCCAATCCCCTGTGATTAATAACGACAGAGTTCCATCCATGTTTTGCAATATGGAATACAAGATGCTTCAGGTACTGCAACGTTGTTACAAAAATGTTTAAGATGATGACATCACAATGAACACCATTTTTCTCGGACGATAAGAATTCTGCAGGTATTTTGCAGTGAATAACATTAAGTACCAAAAGCTCACAAATGTGCATGCAACGTGATATCATCAATACTTGCAAAGTAAAATTTGAGATGAATATTTGTTCACCTTAGGTTAGGACAGAATTTTAAGCTATTTGTTCTTCAAATCACATCTACCTGAGGCAACATTTCAAGAAATGAATAGTTATGTTAAGTGATATAGGACTTACAGCCGAAGTTGAATCATTTGCTAAGCCAGGTACCACTGCTACAAGCGGTGTCGTGTCATCGTCAGTACTAAGACGAACCTTGCCTATGGAATCTTTACAAACTGCACAAATGGAATATTGAAGTCAGAGCTGAGAGAACAATAAAATCTCACCACACCTGAAAGAATATCAACTTCTATGTTAAATAAGAAAATACAGATGATCCTATCCCAAAAATGAAACATCTTTGGCATTATAAGGAGATATCATATGCTCAATATTCTTGATTTGAGAACAACAATGACAAAATCACCATTCTGATAACTAGTAGATGTTCCAAGTTCAAAACTCCGGTATATGAAAATACAAGTGAATAAAAATCAAGCAAACATGAAAGGATAAATTGAACTATCCGATCCTTAATAATTCAATTCCACAGCTGTAGCTTCTGCAGCGCCAATGCTAACATCTGATACAAAAAAAAAAATCTTGGTCTCAACTATAGGGGAGCTTTCTTTTTCATGAGAAAACTTTACAACACCGGGGCAGACCCTTTTCTTTAACAATATAAGCTTCTCATCAGATGGTGGCTCACACGACAGAGGTTTTAAAATAGTGAGAGTCATTGATAATCAAATTGTTGCATGTGTTTGGATTATCAAAGTAGTGATGGGCCCATTCAAGGGGGTTTGCTAAAAATAATAAGTATTATATTTCAATTCCACTAACAGCAAAATTTTTTAGATGAGATGATGAAGTACAATCTAATTATTAAGACTAAAACATATATACATGACCCAATAAGAGGGATTGGAGAATATACAGCTATGCTAATATAAACAAAAGAAAGAAGGTGCTGATAGATTGACTTGATTCTTCTTGTGAGGAAAAATTTATAACGAGGGCAGAAGACAATCAAGAGCAGAAAATCCATCGTCAATTATATGAATGCTATGAGTACATGTAGACTCAAGTAGACAACACATAAAAGTTGTAGCAGATAAGCGAACCTAAGACAAGTACAATATAGAGACCATTACGGGACTATATCATATCAATAAACCTAAAAGGCACATGTTGACACCCAAAAGCATGCAATGCTATTAATTAAACACAAAACATGTGAAACCAAATGTCGCGAGATAATTAAATAAATACGTAAATACCATCAGAACTCATTAGCCAATCCAAAGCAATGGTTCCACCATCAGGTGCACGAAATACTTGTCTGAAATATGAAAGCACGACTTTCTGTTAGTCGTAAAAACCAAATCACTTAAAAAACTTAAATTGACAATTATTCCTTCTGACACAGAAAATTATTTTGAAGATATTATACTAAAAGTATAAATCAAATGCAAATAAAAAAAAATGAATATGACAATTTAATCTATTTAACGAGAGACGGATAGAGAAGGGAGGAGAAAAAGAGAACATAGATGTATCAAGTGCAACACGAAATAATGAAGTTGTCATACCTACAAGTGTTTCACTCTAATGGTGTAAAAATTAAGCAAATAACAAACTCCATATGTAAATTTGTTGTGTTCGAATATTGGCAACCTATCTGTAGGTATTTTGTTCTGAAGCATCTTTCTAAAAAACAACAGCTTGTTCTAAACCAAGCCCTAAGTTAGAGAGATCATGGTTTTCGAATAAGGTCCTAAGGAATGAATGTAAGAGCACTATAAAAAAATAGCAATTAATACAAGCATACGTATGGCGAATTATATAGCCAGATAGCTTATTACCAAAGACTAACCATTAATAACAAGTTAGTTAAAACCTTGACCTTCTATAGCTAAAAACAGGAGGTCTCCCAAAGAAGTGCAAGAAACCAGTCAGAAGATGAGGACTCGAGAGCCAGGGCGTTGCCAAATACCTGATATTGCCAACATAGCACCAAAAAAAAAAAATAACAGTTTGTAATCTAAAATAAAATGATTTTTTAAAAGAAAATATATAACTGCATATTAAACGAAAGATTAAATAAAAAAGAATATGACTACATACTTAACAACATGTTCATACATTCCATGATCATGATATATCGAAATCAAGGAATTTACCGGATCTTATTTTTGGGTCACCAATTCTTTTTCTCATGGCACTTTCTTTATTGGTATTCTTTTAGAAATTATGGTATGGGACACACCTCATTTCTCCAAGGTCTTAAACTTTGAGATGAGTAAATTTAATTTACTTGGCTAACAGTCACTTTCCATTCATAAACTCATGGCCTAAACAATGGTGGTACTCGAAAAGGAGGGAAAATTATAACATTGTGACTTTAGTCTCTTTTTCAAAAGTAACAGTTTAAATTAGAGAAAGTACAATTATGCCAGCCATATGTATTACATTGTCAATAGGGTACCAAAACAAGCAAGAAAACGCAAGAATATTCAACCTTTTCCGCAATTATGTTATTTAGACAAATATACAAATAATTTGGGATAAAAGGTAAAGCCAACAAAGCAATATTTTGCTTTTATGTAGAAACTAATGATCAAAAGTACTTTCATGCTAGTGCAAACCAAACCCTACGAAACCAAAATTTATGAGTATATATTTGTGTAAACATGTCTCGTATTTCTTTGAATATGAAGGAATTATTCTATTATTGATGCAGAATCAAGAAAGGATTCTGACCCAACTCTACTTGTCAACCAACCCAAACAATCCTTTTTTCACAAGTATCCAAACATTCCTTTTCTATTTACAAAAAATCCTAATGGTCTATTTAATAGAATATTAACAAGATGTAAACTGTAAAGTGTATGAGTAATTTATTTATATAAAGTTGGATCTTTTAAACCCACTTTAGGCCATGATTACTAATCAATCAACCTTGTGGTGAACAGTACAAAAGAGGCCAAACCCTTCACTAGTTAACTGAATGATATATTTGTCCAATGAAACAAAACCCCGTTTGAGAGTTTGAATTTTGCAGATATGCCAGGACAGCTTCATACGCGGCTCAATTCACAAAAATAGGATTTTCTTATAAGTGATGATATACATACAGAAAATCATGTGTAGAAACCACAGAAACAACTATGTGGTTACACTCTTTACATTTTCTAGAAATATGATCAATGCATAAGATATGAGGAGGCTCCCACCGGTCTATCCACGAGGTAGTATAGTAGCTCATTTAAGAGATCGAAGTAAATGTGCTCATACAGTTCTGCTACATAATTGTCACTAATCAAATAATTTTAATTTACTCCCTCCGTTTCAAACCAACAGTCGTTTCAAGGAATTTTTACCATTCCTTTTTCTTTGAAGTTTCAAAAAACTAAGGTTGTACTAATTACTTTTTCCAACTTCACCCCTATTAACTACTCCCCACAATAAAGCATCATTTTTTTTCCAATTGATGCTATTTAATAATGATCAGAAAATGATACATGTGCCCATGTGATGCATTTTGTTTCCTATTTTAATATGCACCGCAAACCTTGCATAATTCTTCTGTCAATGGTACAGGTAAGACTTTTGGGTATATTTTACAGGTAAATGTAGCATTAATCTTAATGATAAACGACAGTTAATTGGAAACGGACGTACTTATACCTTCCGTGAAGAACACGGCACTTTGAAACAACACCGTGATAAATCTGGGAGCAAGAATTATACACCAGCATCACCCGGCAGCCCCGAAACCCACCCAACAACTCCTCAACAAAAAAGAACTCCAAGAAACTGTACAAAAACACCCCGAACACGAGCCCGAGCCCCAACAGGTAATGCGAGGCCGGTATCATCCACATCGCCTGCACCAGCAGCTGGCGGTAGCCGTTCTCCGGCGAAGTCGCCTGTTCGGTCCCGTTCATTGTAGAGAGAGAAACAAAGGATTGGTGTGGTGTGGTGTTGGGGATTGGGGGAGGTGCTAAGATCACCCGGTGAGTGTGGTTCGTGGGGGTGGTAGGTGTGTGCCACGTCACGTACCGAATATGGGGGCGATGATGGAGTATGAGTGAACCGCCCTCGCCTCGCCGGTTTCAATTTCCGAACCAAATGTGGTCCAAAGGCTTTTAATCAAATCCCATTGAAAATACCAATTGGAGGGAACAAGGAGGTCCCCATGATGGCTGAATTTATACTTTCTTTTTTTTTTCTAATAATTAAATTTTATATTTTTTTTTTTAATTTTAATTATATATTTAAAAATAAATGACTCGAATTTGTTAGAGCGTGACTGTCCATCACTCCCGTGAGACAGTCTCACTTGGTGGCCGAGTTTGTAAAGATCATCATTTCTTTGGAATAGAACCTAAGTTCTAAAATATTTCATGATCATGTAATGCAATTCATTGCATATATGTTGCATAAATAGTTGCGGTTTATCACTTTTACAATTCACTCATATTCTATTGCACAGTTATGTAATAAATAACAAAAAGTACAACTTATTATTCTAGGGACATGGCTGACCTTTAAAATTCAATTCATAAGTACAAACCCAAATTTCGTCCAAATGCTATTATTTTTATACAATTTATACCCTTCCAACAAATTCCATTTCCATAAACAGAATCCGTAAGTGTGTCATTCACATGATATTTTTGCCATATCACAAGGGCAGGGTTGCCCGACAAACTTATGGGCAATCCATGCCTATCACATCAGGATCGTTAATTTTAAAATTAAAAGTTGAGGTTACAAAAAAAAAAAATTAAGTTTAAATTTTACCCAAGATTCATATATTTAATCATGGCTATTAATTTTAAAATCAGTGGCAAAAAATTAATGGACAGAAACAGCCCATCACCCCATGTCGGGCAGCTAAAATGACCATTGTCTAATTTATTCATTAGAAGAAGAACAGTTATCATAAAGAAATCTCCGAAACTCTTGGGGGCGTAGATGTAAGTGCCCAGAAACCTTGGGGTGAAATTGTATTTAACCCAAAACTGCTCCCCCCAAGTTCCCCCATTGCAAATCGCGAGAGAGAGAGACAGAGACAGAGTCAGAGAGAGAGATCTGTTTTCCTCCAGCAGCAGCAAAAAAGAATGGTAAAGGATAATTCTTCCCAATTTTCATCATCAGATCTTCTCTTTATTTGTTTGTCCATTTTCTCTCCTTTTGTTTCCATTATTTACTCGATTTTTATCTCCGTTTTGCTGTTTAATTACTGGATATTAGTTACGCATGTTTAATTGTTGGATCTGAAAATATCACGCTATGTTTGGGACTCGGAACTTAATGAGGAAAATAAATTATGTTTCTTTATTTTTTTTTTCACTTGAAATTATCTAATGGGTGGTTAATAATTTGGTGATTTTTCCATTTAACTTCAGTAATTAGTTTGATTATTGCTTACATTTATTTTCTTGGCAATTTGTGGTTCTGATTTAGAATTGATCTGGGTATTTTACACTTTTAAAGATAATGAATAGTATTGATCTGGGCATCTATATTTCAACCCCTATGTTCCGATCCATATATCTCAAATTATAGAATAGGGCGGTGGGGAATGTCCACTGCAGACCCTTTAAACTTAAAAACAGAATTATTGATGAACAGTAGTTCCCTAGTTTGTGGTGAACATTGTAGTACACCCCCTAAATTTTAGGAGATTAAGCAGTGTTTGGATACAATGTTGGGATCTTTTCCTTGGGTTTTGGGATAGGGAGTTATTTTGGGGTATTGGTGTAAGTGCCTTAAGAACATCTCCAATCACACTTAGCAAAATAATTATTCAAAATATATTTAAATATTCAATTAATTACTTTAGCTAACAACTTTTTAAAATGCACTCCAACTACATTCAGCAAAATAGTTATTCAAAATATATTTAAATATTTTAGTTAGTAACTTTTAAAAATGTATTCTTATCACATTTAGCAAAATAGATATTCAAAATATATTTAAATATTTAATTAAATACTTTAGATAGTAATTTTTTAAAATGACTTCTTTTTATTTTAGCTAACTATTTTAATTAACTTTCTATAATATAATTAAAAAATGTCACG
>MKEJ01035910.1:0-17409 GCA_001753735.1 Embelia ribes
ACACTTGTCCCGAAAAGAAAGGGAAAATATTCAAGTCTAACACAACACATATTTAATATAATGATTAAGATTTCTTCCAATTATAAACTTTGCCTTCACATTTCTACGCCTTAAAAACCATGTTTTAAAATAAATTCAATGCCATTCCTACACATATAAATGATATGTTTCCCCTACGGACATGAATGATATGCTTCGCAATAAACATGATAATTATGCCATGCAAGTTCATGAAATTAATTATCATGCGAGTAATACTTCATACAACTATGCCAACTAAACATACATCGCAAGACATGTCACACACGCCACCATACGACAGAAATCTTAAGTTATATTAGAGTTTGTAGCCTACTGTATCTCAAACACTCTAAAACAAGCTCTCGAGAAGCTATGCCTAAAACTCGCAAATCACCTCCGCTTGAGCCCCTTGGTTTGATCTAGTAGTGCATCTCAAATTGGAAGGAACTTAGTGACAAAAACGATCTCCATAAGATGAGGAATAAAAAAAATAAATTTATTTCGATGTTTTCGAAAGGCACGCAAAATAAGAAAATGCGAATAAGATAGAGAGAAGTCGAGACTTACGTCAAAAGGGAGGCCTCGATATAAGGAATCCGAAAATGCAAAATTTGAGCTCAAGACCGAGTGGATGTAGATGAAATGAATTCAAACCCAATAAAACCCCTTCTTTCTTTCTTTCTTTCTTTCTTTCTTTCCTTCTATTTTGAAAACAATATAAAACTTTTAACACAAAAAATGTTATTCCACTCTACTTTAAGTCAATCAAATACCAGTTGGATTGATCGGTTTCCACTTTTGGATTGATCCAATAACTAGTTGGATCGATTAAACCTAAAGGAAACCAACATTCACCCAAGCCACATTTTGGGTTGAAAACTTTTAAAAACACTTGTAATCACTCCTAGGCATTTATAAAAGTGTTTTACAACTTTCGAAATGGCATTTGAATGCTTGAAATCCAAACTACCTAACTTAACGCGATTACCAACAACCCCGACATATACTTCGCATTTTCATATTTCTCAATGCGGTCTCTACACTACGCGACTTTGCATAACACACCACACTACGCTTACATTATATCAAATATAATAATAATATAATTATAAAATGAAAATTTCAATCAAATTTCATACAGGTTACATATCTACCCACTATTATTGGACCACATCTACAACCACCCAAATCACTTACTACCAATCTCGCCACCCCAGCTAGTTTAGCTAACCGGCCGAAAATTACGGTAGGTTTAGCTACCCCCCAACAACTATAACAAGCTCGACTGACCTGCCGACAACCACGATAGGCCCGACTGACCTGCCGACAACCACGATAGGCCTGACTGACCCGCTGGCAACTACGGCAGGCCTGGCTGGCCCGACTAACCCAATTGTTCCCTCATCCCCTCTTGCTACCTCTTTAAGACCAATATGTACTATCAAGCAGCCGAGCCATCTCATCAAGTTCAACTGCCCTACCTTCTCTCCGGATTCGAATATGCTTACTGCGGTCCCATCTTTGCCTGCGAGTATGGTGATTAGGGCGTAAACATTACATATTTAGGTAATAAAATAGTGAATTTGTAGAACTTAAAGTATGATATATGAAAAAATGTGATGTTACGATAAATAATATGCATTTCAGGTAAAGATGAAGAAAATGCACATTTTTATGGCCAAATTGACGCGAAAAGTAGCGAACTAAAATTTCCAAATACCACTAACAAGTGTTTAAAGGAAATTTAGTATTAATAGGAATTTATTCTCATATTAATCTTGGTACCAATATGTAGATCTTTGAAATATGGTTCTAACGGTTCAGACGAGGATCAATTTGAACGTTCCTAGTTCTCATTATGAATTTTCTCGTGAAATAGTGTAAAACTGTCAAATAGCTGCAAGAATGGACGAAATTCTAATTTTAGGGATTAATTCGTAAAGAGATAAAAATTAATGGACTGCTATTGATATTTTTTAAGTGGGTCAGGCCCATTATTAGCTATATATATGTATACATGTATACACGGCACATTGAGAAAAAAGGGTGAGTCGCAGCATAGGAAGTCTCCCAACAACTCCATTTTTATTGTTTGATTCAGCACAATTATATTTTTTCTTTCAATTTTATTGACACTATTATTTTTGTAGTAATATAAAATTTTACTTTTCTCTTTCATTCTTTATTCTAATATTTTTGGGAATTGTTTAAATTTATTTGTTAGTTACTATTAGTATTCTTTCTTTTTTTTTTTATTCTTGTTTTACTTTATTTAGTTGTTCATTCATGTTGATTCTAAATATTACTCTTAGTTTAAATCAATAAATTGCATGATGATGAGAATGTTTTTTTTTTTAAATTATTATTATTGATATTAATTTTGCTATGCTTGGCTAAATTAGTCTTGTCCTTAGGGGAAAAAAGTGGATCAGACCAATCTTTTAGAAACTATAAGTTGGTAGGGTCTGACAAGTCTGGAACTCTCACTCAATAATCACATTGTGTTGGAGACTTTCTAATTCAAAGAGCCTAGAAGTAGTAGTTGAAGCCACTGGATTCCCCGACTGGGCAAGTTTATTAATTAATTAAGTATTTGTGTAGTTATTTGCTTACTTTAATTAAATCTTGAAAATCTTGAAAACTCATCTCATTGTTAGGAGTAGGGATAATTAAATTAGAGATAGTAATTTAAGGCTTAAAATTCATAATAAATTATAGGAATAGTAATTAGAAAATCTGTGATTTAGTAGAATCCCTAAGATCAACACCCGAATTTTCCGGAATTATTACTTCATCCTTAGTATACTTGCTAGGTTATCTGTCACACTTTTCTGACACGATCATACGGTATATCCTATATCTTATTTTCTTTCTTACTCTTGTTTTTCTTCCTCTCATACTTTACTGCTCTTAATACTACTACTGACCATGCTACCGTTAGTGCTGCAATGCGACATTCTCATTGGTAAGAGGTCATGGAATCCTGACTTAGGGCCCTCAAAGCCTAATAAGACTTAAAGACTGGCACCTCTGCCCCCTGGTGAAAAATGATTGGTTGCAAATGGATCTACAAGACCAAGTTGCATGTTGATGGCTCCATCAAGCATTATAAGACTCGTCTTGTATCAAAAGGTTACACTCAGATTGAGAAGATTGATTTTCATGACACTTTTGCTCATGTGGCCAAGTTTATCATTGTTAGATGTTTATTATTCATTATTGTCGCGCTTAAATGAGAACTGCATCAGTTAGATGTATATAAGTTTATATGTCTTTACCACCAGGTTCTTTAGAATAAGGGGAGCCGCTTGTTTATTGCTTACACAAATCTCTCTATGGTCTCAAACAGGCTTCTAGAAACTAGCACTCGATATTATATTATGCTCTCTTGTTAGCAAGTTATCGATAATTACAATCCGATCATTCTTTATTTTTTCACATTGCGGGTATTTCTTTAACTACCATACTTGTTTATGTTGATGATGTTGCTATTGGTGGTAATGATCCATCTAGTATATTGGTTGCTAAGCAGTTTCTGGTTGCTCGATTTCATTAAGGATTTGCTCAAGTTGAAATATTTCTTGGGTTTGGAGGCTACTCGTACCTCAAGCAGCATTTTTCTTTCGCAGTGTATATATGCTCTTGACATCTTTAAGGATTTTGTCTGGTAATTGGCTGGTCCTGCCTCCTTTCCAATGGAGCAGAATTTACACTTGTGACTTGATGATGGTGCTGCTTTATGGAATCTTGGCATTTATAGACGACTCATTGGCCGTCTAATTTATTTGACTAATACTCCTCCAAGTATCTATTTTGCTACTAGCTACCTTAGCCGGTTTATGAGCGACCCAGTAATGTACACCTTCAAGTTGTTCACCGTGTACTCCGCTATATTAAGTGTACTTCGGGGCATAGTTTATTTTTCTCATTTGACATTGATTTACATCTTGTTGCTTACACATGTTCAAATTGGGCCAGTTGCCCCTCCACTTGACGGTCTACTACTATTTTTTGTATTACTTTTTGGCGCTAGTTTGGTTTCTTGACGTTCCCAAAAATAGGATGTATCTATGTCACAGCCTATTCAAATGTTTTGCGACAACCGGTCTGCTTTTCATATTGCACGGAATCTAGTCTTTCATGAACGCACAAAATACATCGAGATGGATTATCACAATGGGCGTGATAAACTTAGAAAACTAACATTATTTCTCCTACTTATACTTTGGCGCATTCTCAGTTTGCCAATATTTTTAAGAAACTTTTGGGTCACAATCTTTATCAATATTTTATGCGTAAGTTAAGTATTACGGAAGTTCATGCTTGAACTTGAGGGGGAATGTTAAGTTTCATTATTTACATACTAGTCCCTCTTTATTTATGTATATAAACAACTCTTGTACTCATTATTGAGTAGCACAAATATTATTTCATGTTTCGTCTTTTGTCATTATTTATATTGTAGTTGTTATAAAATATTCATTGATGTGACATTTTACTGTGGCTGATGCGAGCATGGAGCCCAATCATTAAATGCAAATACTATGCATTGTGCAAGCAAGACCACTACTATTGACTTATTACTCATAATTTGCCTATAAAAGAGGAATAAGAAGAAGAAGAAGAAGAAGAAGAAGAAGAAGAAGAAGAAGAAGAAGAAGAAGAATGCTCAGTGAGTGCAAAAAGTCGCAGAAAGAACACGACAATAGGGATTAGAAAAGTACAGAAAATAAAAGAAGAAATGAATCCATTTTGATCCATATTTTCAACTTTATTTTACATATTGTAATCCCTCCCTTTCTATAAAGAAAAATATATACCGGTATTAGTCCCGTGGAGTAGGCCAAAGTTAAGCTTGTTTTAACTTGAGGCTAAACTACGTAAATCTTGGTTTTATATTTTATTTTCCTTCAGATTATTATATTTACTTTCTAGCATGATTCATAATACGTTATCGGCACAAGTCTCTACAAGAAAATTATTGTTAGACTTTGCAAGAAATTTTATAAATTTGTCAAGATTTATATTTGAGCTTTTTAAGAAAAATAAATTATCATAGTAGGCTAAGACATACCTTGTCAGCCTCAAATTAATTATTTTTCTTCATTCATCCGTGTGTCGACATCAAGGATAGTGGGCCGCAGTTTATTTGAAAGTTTGAGCAAGAAAAAAATAAGTATATGTGTTAACTGAGCCATAGTGATTTGACTTCCGTATACATGAGTAATGAAATCTAACAAATAAAGTAATTTTATTAATTTGTACAATATTTTAATTCAGTATTATTATCGATGATAAATTAAATAATGATTTGCAACTTGTAAAATAAAGCAATTGAAAGTCGCGGAAAGCTTGACCATCCAGAAAAGATTAAGTATTGGGTCCATGGGGTCCAATGCTTTTGCAAATTTCAGTTTTAGGCGATGGAATATGCTTAAATTCGTATTATGGGTCTTGGTGCAAGCTCAATACTAGCCAATTCGAACAGATATGAGAGAATTATTTTTATAAACAAATTTTGGATTTTAATTTTATCATTTAAATTGAGTTAATATGAGTTAATATTTGTTTGAGATATTTTTCAGGTTAAAAGTATGAACATGATGGAGCGAGTCCATGATGGTTAACCGGACTCCAAATTATGTATTAAAATACCTATACAACTTAAAGGGTGAATAATCAAACCCTCAGACATATTAAGATTAAAAAATAATTATGCTTATAAACCTAACCATTTATATATTGAGATTTAATTTCTAGCTTTAACCGAGAGGAAATGAATTTATTTATGATAATCATTACTTTCTCATAATTGGCACTGAAAATAAATATAATCACTCTCAAGAACCCCTTCGACCAACTTTGTTACATTCCTTAGTGTGAATGGTAGAATGTGAACGGTTGTAGATAGTGACATAATAGTAGGTACGGACCCTTAACCTAAATATGACATTGGTTTGGCATATTAGAGCTGACCCTGATATTGAGGGAGAGGTAGGATCATTCGCCCCTTAAAGTTAACTGATTATGCCATTATTGTGGAGCAAAAGTAATTTGGAAGTGTGATTATAAAATTCCCATATTTGGTGCCATATATTATTCCTTATTTTTCAGAAAAAAAAAGAAGCAGAAATGGCAGAACAAAGTAAATAAATGGCTTAACTGTATTATAGTTTAATTGACTTAACTATATTAAGTATATGAAATATAAAATTAGAGTTGCTAGAAAACCTCTGCATTAACATTTGGAGTTGTATATAACAAGCCACAAAACATGCCTATGGGTGTTCCCAAATCTCGTATTACAAAGAGATTAAATCTGAGTATCCTCCAATTTCAGATATCCCTGCATGGAGTAAGTATTTTGTTTCTATATATTGGCATGATAACTTTTATACAAGTTTGATGTGAGATAAATTGTTTATCTATGTACAGGGATGATACATACAAAAGTTTGTAAAAATGTTGAACTTATCATTTGGTTGCACTATACTTATCCCAATTAGGGGGAGAACAATATCATTTAACTGATCAATATGAAATGTTTCAGAATATATTCACATAAGATTATATTGATTACTGCTATAGATAATAGAAATGGAAGATTTATCTCAAGTTATGTGTTGCAAAAGCTGTATACACCAACAACAAATGTGATGATTCTTACAGAAATTGCTTATGACAATATATTACAGGATTTACGAAATACTTGTGGATATAAAGATATTGAGACACAACAAATTTGATTGCTTCAAAAGGAGAAATAAATTAAAGGTAGAAACAAATGAGAAAAAAAACATAAAAGAAAAGGAAATAAAAAGTTTGTGTTTTGTGCGGGGCTTGAACGCGAAACCTGGAGCTACGTTAACAAATTCTCTT
This sequence comes from Embelia ribes, assembly GCA_001753735.1. Taxonomy (NCBI): domain Eukaryota; kingdom Viridiplantae; phylum Streptophyta; class Magnoliopsida; order Ericales; family Primulaceae; genus Embelia; species Embelia ribes. The sequence goes on from MKEJ01035910.1 coordinate 6,901, forward strand.
TTCCGCCATCAAAGACACGACCCGATAGATGTTAAGATTTTGCACAAAAGATTATATAACTATATTTGAATGACGATTCAATATGGGTAAGACAATTGATAACTGTTTATTGATCAATGTCTCTTTGTGAATTGCTCAAAGATACTTAGTAAATTCCTAACAGTGGAAGATATTGATGGAGCTCTCAAACGACAATCGTTCAGATAATCATTTAATGATCTTCAGTCATACAGTGATCATTCAAATCAGGGGGAGATAACATTTTGAATAATATTTGATCAAATAAAAGGGAGTGTTATAAAATATTCATTGATATATCATTTTACTGTGGCAGATGCAAGCATAGAGCTCAATCATTAAATACAAATATTATGAGTTGTGCAAGCACGACCCACTACTATTGACTTATAACTCACAATTTGCCTATAAAAGAGGAAGAAGAAGAAAAATGCTCAGTGAGTACAAAAAGGTGCATAAAGAACACGCCAATAGAGATAAAAAAAGATAGAAAAATAGAGAAAATAAGAGAGTGAATGGATCCAGTTTGATTTAGATTTTCAGTTTTATTTTATATGTTGTAATCTCTCTCTTTCTATAAACAAAAGTAAACACCGGTATTAATCCCGTGGAGTAAACCTAAGTTAAATTTATTTTATTTTGCGGTTGAATTACGTAAATCTTGGCCTCATTTTTTATTTGCTTATAAATTATTATCTTTGATTTCTAGTATGATTCATAACAATAGTTTATATGTAATGTGTTGCCCATATTTCCTTAATATATCCGTTTAGTAAGAAAAATATGGAATTTAATAATGTACCTCCCAACAAGTGAGGGAAATAGCACACTTCATTAGTTTTTTCACATCGCTTACATATTAAGTTATTGTGTGATTTAATATGATTTTATTTTCTTTCCCTAATAGATTATTTTAGTGGAAAGTGGGTGAGTTAATGGGCCGGTGTTAGACTTTATTAATTATCTTTCATCATTTAAATAGTACTAATACCTTATCATGTGCTCTGCATTGGACTTCTCTTCACCTCCTAATTAAGTGTTTTTAGGAGAAATGCAAGGTTTTTAGGAGCTAAGTGTTATAAAAGGAATAACGTGGGTAATTGGTGCAATGAAATGAAATTATGTCCCTTTTACTTTGTCCAACGTGTTGTGTTGTACTTCTCATATAGTCATATAGAATATAGTTAGATACACTGATGTGGAATTTTACATTTTGTACCGAATTTTGTTGGACTTATTTCATCTGCCTATGTTTGCTTTAATTAATACCTCTATCTGCTTTTTGTTCTTTCTGATTTTTCCTTCATTTCTCACTTTCAATCTCTATTATTATTATTATTATTATTATTATTATTATTATTATCATTGACATGTCAGTACATAAATATATATACCACATTGGACCGAATACGATGACTCAGTTTTGCCCTTATTTTTAGATAAATTATTTCCTGGGTATCAACTTCTTGAATTTATTATAGCTCTAACATATGAAAATATTCAATTTAAGACTTTAAAAACCACCAATATCAATTTGATGAAAATATTAAATGTATTACAGCTATGATATTCAGATATCATGTAATCGTCACGATTAGAATAATTTGTTCTTCAAATTGAAGCAAATTGATTTATAGTTAGTTGTGTTAAATATGGAAACTATTCTATTGTATACTTAGAGAAAAAAAAATTACTATAACTATTTTTAAATATAAAAAATTCCAACAATAATTTGTCATTAATTTATAATAATTTATTATGAAGTCATAGTAACTGTACATTACAATAATAAAAAATATATATATTGTATTGAGAGGATTTCCTGTTACATAGCACCATATTGTTGAAACATATCGTATACACATTTATCACACGTATAGCACATGACAAGCCACATACAGTAGAAGACTATCGAACCAAGCCTAGGCTACTTTACGAGGAATTTCTTCATGCGGTGCTCGCAATTTAATACGGAGGGCGAACAAGGCCTTCTCCCGGGAGGGCCCGTTGTGGATTCTGTTCGATTCTAAGCTGAACTTTTCCGATGGCACTAATACAAATATGTAACTAGATTAACATCGTATGAATTTCATGACATTACATAAGATGGAAGATACTTATGCGAGAAAGAATAATTGTCATGAAATCGTGGGGGATATTTTTTATACGTACTTTGAAACACAAGGTTCATTTTTGAGATGGTAAAACGAAAGTGTCATTTTATTAGTAGAAAGGTCATGGTCATAATAAAACCACTGTTGTCAATTGAGGACTTTGAATGAAATTATCTCATGACAAAACACTTGAAGGTAGGTTTTGAACAAGGGAAAGGTTTTAAGTTTCAAATGAAGGATGCTAGGAATAGTCGTCCAACACTCCAATTCGTGGTTAGGGCGAACCAACCGATCGAGCGGTACACAATCGTTCAATTACAGTATCTGTCAGTACTTGACTAATGCGGCTAAATATTTGACATGTCGTTCACTTACGCTCCCAAAAGCTTCGTGCGATTCGTCGTGTGGCACGCTTATGTGATTTTTTTATTGGTACGTCTAAGAAAGTGAATTGTCAAAAAAGCTAAAAAGTTGTTAGCTTTTCTTGACCTTTTTATTAAATTGTTGGGGCAGTTTGTAATTGATTGGGCAAAATGGGTCCAGGCCCAGCTAGCTTTTTGGGCCATTAGATGCTTATGTGGGCTTTACAAAATGAACTTAATAATCAAATATCATATAATTTGTTATACACCCATGGAAAAAAACAAAACAAAAAAGGTTAGAACAATTATTTGATAAGACTATTAAAAATATATATATACTATGATTTTTTAATTGCCTAATTATGGGCACATAACATTCACAATTTAATATCATAAGGTCAATGTCAATGCTAAAATAAAACCTTATCCAAGAGCTAGCTCATAATAGGGGCAGATTAAAAAGTATAAACAAATTGCTTTTAAGTCAGATCCATCAACATTGCTGCTGCTGCAATCGACCCATTCAACTTGCAACTTGCAACTTGCAACTTTACCATCAAAATTTATTACGTTTCTATTTGAGAAAAAAATGTCAGTTTAAAATTTTTAATTTATTTAAGCAAAAACAACAAATAAGCTCACCTTTTAAGTTAAGCAGTCAAATATTAAAAAAAAATTTAAGGAAAAAAATTGATAAATTGAAACTTATAAGATGCAACTAAATCAACGCTCTGATTGCTATGCATACCCAATTAAATATATAACGAAAAAAAGGAAAGGAGTAGTGAAAACAAAATAAAAGTATTAATTGTTGGGCAGTTTGTAATTAATTTGGCAAAATGGGTTCAGGCCCAGCTAGCTTTTTGGCCCACTAGATGCTTATGTGGGCTTTTGCAAAGTGAACTTAATAATCCAACATCATAGAAAAAACAAACAAACAAGAGAGCAGAACAATTATTTGATAAGACTGTGAAAAAAAATATATTCTAGGATTTTTTTAATGTCTAATTATGGGCACATAACACTCACAATTTAATATCATAAGGTCATTGTCAATGCTAAAATAAACCTTATCCAAGAGCCAGCTAATAATTGGGGCTGATTAAAGAGTATAAATAAAGTTGTCTCCTACTTATACAAAAATAATTCATTTTAAAAAATATAGTAATTTTATATTAATATATATATATATATATATATATTATAATATAGTAATGATATTAATTTTAATAATTTCAATTGAAATAAATATTGCATTCAACATATTATAATTTTTTATAAAAGTTGTGTCATATAATATGTTAGTTTTATTTTAAAAAATAATTAAATATAATATCATTATTATATTGTAGAAATGAAGTTACTACACTCTGATTTAAAATTACTATATTATTAAAGTAAATTATTTTTCTTGTAAGTACAAAATCAATGCAAAAAATGGAACCATAAATAAATTGATTTTAAGCCAGATTCATCAACAATGCTGCTGGCATTGACCCATTCAGATTGCAACTTGCAACTCTAGTATCAGAATTTATTTTAAGTTCATGAATTCGTTTGGTAGAAAATTTTATGAAAATAAATAAGTTTATTTATGCCTTAAAAAATATAGATGTATCTAATTTCATACTTTTAGCTTACTTATACCAAAATAGTAAATAAGTTCAGCTTTTAAGTTGAACAGACAAATGCATTATAAACTGTAACCAAACAAATCTTCAGATTTCTATGTAGGCTCAACTAAATCTATAACCAAATAAAAGGAAAAGAGTAGAAACTTATAGAAGAGAAAACTAAATAAAAATACTCAATCGTCCGCAAGATGCTTAATATTGTTGCGTTCTAACAACTGTATCACCAAAAATATATTTATGTGTACTTAAAAATACAAAAATATACTTTTTTTTAAATACAATTTTGTTTTTTTCTTCTTACAATTTTTTTTTTCCATAGAAATAAATGACCATACGTGGCTATAGATCCATGTATCTGTAGCCATATGCATTCTTCATTATAACCATTGGATCGACATATTTTTTATTCGCGAATTGTAACTATATATTTTGATCCAAAGGCTATACATAGTCTGCATATAGCTACAAACTCTATATATCTATAGCTACTTTTCTTTTGAAATAAACTTCTTTCCAAATTTATACTATTACCAATTAATTTTCACCACTCCCAATATAAAAATATATTTTTTATTTTATACTAAATATATCAACATATGTATAATAATATATTAAAAAAAATGTATGTTAAAAAATCTCACTCCTTTGAATAAATAAAAACTTTCAAAAATTGTTTTCAGAGCCAATTTCGGAATCTGAAATCAGCAATTTTAACATATCACGTGCGAGTTTTGGATAAAACAGTGGGTTTCGCCTGTATCTAGTGGTTGCGAATGGACACGTGGAGGGTTCTGGTGGGTGAGATTGTGACACGTTAGTAAATGATTGGAATATTGTGGCGGCTCATAGTGTTTTGGATAAAACTTGTCCGATGAGTATAGTACGAACTACTTTTCTTCGTCGTATCTGAATTGTTTATTTTAAAATTAGCCGCTAAAAATAGATTAATTTTTTTTAGATTAAATCTTGTAAGATTGTAATTTATTTTAATTTCAAACGCATATTTAAATAATAATAATAATAAACGGACCAAATTGGTTGATAGAAACTGGCCCATATCACTACCAGCCTCTCTCCAACTTGGCATGCCATAATAGAAAGTTGTCATTTTCTCAATCACGCGCAGCGTCCCACCATTGTTTTCTCACGCCATTGTTTTCTCTAAATTATATTTTGAATTTTGAATTAACCAGTTTAAGTTCCATTGTGAATCTACTAGTCAATTTTTGAGATCATAATCGGGTAGTAATACAATGAACATAATAACTCGCGAGCAATTTGAATATCGGGACACTTTGATTATCATTCAATTGATGTGATATGATGTTATTTATAAAGTAAAATTGCTTAGGTATATGTCGTCAAACCAAGACAATCATATAGAGCGGTATTTAAAAGTTGGTTAATCAGTCAATCATGCGTATAACATGTGGATCATAAAAAAAGATATTCTGCTTGCTGAAAATAATTTTTCAAAACTAATTGGCAATCCATTTTTTGGTTATCAACGGGAGCTGTTGATTTGTTTACAATGCTAGTACATCACACCATTTGTTTCGATTTTAAAACTTCCTATTTGGAATGGTGGTAAAGAACTGGAACCAACACCAGTATTAGGTACTAGATAGTTTGCAAGACTCATAATCGTAAGGTCGCAAGCTCAAATCATATCACCGCATCATCGTTTTTTTAAATTAGATTTGACTTTGTTAACTAATAATTGATTAAGTTTCATGTTTGGGACGTCAATCTATCGCATTAATTATGCCAAATTCAAATTTCAAATCAAATAAAAGTTGATATTCTATTTGCAAAAAGTAATTTTTAGAACTAATTGTCAGTCCGGTTTTCGGCTATCAACGGCTCAAATGAATTGGGAATCTTGAACTATGAAATAGGCTCTATAAGCTAAAAAAATGGCATCTTTAGCAATTGTAATAATCTGGTTTATTGATATTTCTGATATACTAGATGCTATTACACATACAATCATACTAAACTCAATGTAATTATTTAATCTTAAATAAGATCTTTTATAATTTGGTATACAAGGGGAGCTCTCAATTTGCTTATAATGCTACTTGTTTGTCACACCATTTTTTCAATTTTAAAACTTTCAATTTCGGATGGTGGTGAGGAATTGAGCAACCTCAAATCCAAGTGCATCATCTTTTTTTTTTTTAATTAAATTTGACTTTGTCAATTAATAATTAATTTTTATTTTTGGGATGTGTGTCTATCACATAAATTATTGCCATTTCAAATCAAACACAAGTTGAGCTCGATCCAAAATAATTCAATTTAATTTGAATCGAAATCTAGCAACCTAAATATTTAATTTGACTTGGGAACATCCCTATTTAACACCTTTGTTAACATGATTAAAAAAAAAAAAACCACCTCTGTTAGCATGTATCTTAATGTAAGAAAGTCAAAATACAACCAAATTTCCAGGGGTGTACACATTTTGAATCCGATTGATTCTATTTTCAATCTAAGACATACCCATTTTGCGACTGTTTTAATTTTTGGGACCAAAATCGACTTGCACAAATTCAGTTCGGTTTGGTCCAAATTGGTTCCTCTACGGTTGGTTTTGATTCGGTCTGGTTCTCAGTCCTTTGAGCATTATATAATTTATATCAACTTGATCCTATAACCAATTTTATTATGCTACTCAATGCATACTAGGCAGCACAATTCTATACATCCTTTATTAAAATTTAATAATAAATTCCATTATTTTAAATTTAAAAAAAATGCAAAACTATTAAAAACATATAAAAACTATGATATACTAAGTTATAATTACATTAAAAACTTTGTTCTTATATATATATACAAACACACTAAATTTAGAGAGTTCCATGTAAACCAATTAATTAGTAATAACAAGACCACGATGATCAAGTTAATATTAAAATCCATCGAATAGGTGTGAGACGATGTATTATGGTATGAGATTTAACTAATATGAAATAAATAATTTTTTAACGAAAAATCATAAGAGTGAACTATTGGATTAAAAAAATGAATACAAATAAATGTGAAATTATTTATCAAAAAAGTTACTAAAATTTTGTTGAGTCTTAATTAAGTGGAAACACACATGTTTATAATAATAATTATTATATATATGTGTATATAAATATTGATAATATTTAATAAGCACTATTCTTTTATCTATTTTGTAAAATTAATTATCTTTTTTTATGTAAATGTGTATAAAAAAATTTATATATGATATTTTAAGTAGGTAAATGTTTAAGCCAATATTTGGATTAGTTTGGTCAAAGCCAAAGTCCAGATTGATTTGGTTCTGGATTATTTAGCTCGAAAAGCTCGGTTCCTACTGGATTAGTCCCAGATCAAGCACATCTCACTTCGGATCAAATTTTTTTCTAATACAATTTGTATCCGATTCTGGATCGAATTTCAATTTTTGATTATTTTGTACAACCTTGCAAATTTCTATGATATTTTGATGGAATTTATCTTTTAGATGATCAACATCAGCCAGAGTAGGGGGTCAAAAATATCGTTCTATCACTTTAATTTATTTTTTTTTAAGAACAATTATTTTTACGTTTATATTCTCGCACTCCCTTTTAACAAACTTGTATGACATTTTCTGCAGCGTGCGCAAAAAGCAGGCAAAAGCGCGTGAGGGAGAGGCGCTTGCGGCTGAGGTGGCTTTCGTTGAAAGCTCCGTTGTATATCATCTCTCTCTCTCTCTCTCTCTCTCTCTCCGTCTCTGTCTGTCTCTCTGAAAATCGGCTCTTCCTTAAAACTAATAGCCAGGTCCTCTTAACTCAGATTCACCGAGTCAACTCAGCTATTGTCTCTTTGATTTGATGGTTCAATTGATGAGCAACAAAGCTCCGCCGGAATCTGATGGCCGGAAAATGGTGCCGGTGAAGCGTGAGGCGGAGGACTCCTCCGAGGATCCACGTGGCACCCTCAGAAAGCGATCTAAGCAGCCGTCTTCTATATCTGTACTCTCTCTCTCTCTCTCTCTCTAATCAAATCTCTCTCTATTTATTTGTATGTAATGCAATCTTGTTCTTGTTTTTTATTTTTATTTTTATTCAATTTAGTTAGCAAGTTCTGAGAAATGATGGCTTTAAATTAAAGCATTCCCACTCGATTACCTTTTTCTAATCTCTAAATTTTAATTCCTATCACTCAAAATCTAAATTAGAGGCTGCCACGTGGAGAATGAACCTATTAGATCTCCTAAACTTAAAAATACAACTGGGGATGAAAAGTCCCAATTTCTTGGATTTTTCATTTATTTTCTATGTCTCGCTTTGTAAGAATTAGTTTCTACCACTAGAAAATAGAAATTCATATTTTTATAATTGAGCACAACAATTTTTCTATAAAATTTATAAAAAAATATTATAATAATTTTATATCATACAATAAAATACAAAAATTTATTTTTCCGAATCTTAACTAAAGTTTCATAGTTTTTGTTGGAAAAAATTATTTTTTTAATAGGGAAATTATGAATAGTAAATTTTTTTATTGAGAAATATATTGGATCATTTTTTGAAAGTTTTCTAGAAAACCAGAGATGTAGATACAATAGCATGACACATTTCTCCCCTTTGATTTCTCAAATGAGGAGAAATCTTGATTTATAAATACTGAAAGGAATGCTCTTACCGTTGCAAATCCCTTGTTTTGTTGTGAGTAAATAGGATTAGATACACTTAGGAATATTTTCCTAAAGTTTAATCTCAAAATTTAGGATACGAGCTTCGTTTCGAAGCACTGATTCTAGTTCCCTTTCTGCAGTTTCTTCATTTTTTTTGGGTATTCTGGAAATATAAATTATTTGGTTGGGTTAGTCTTAAAATGTTGCTAGGATAACTTCGGATTAGGTTTGCTCCGTTCAAGGATTCCTTCTGATTATTTTTACTTCATAACAAGTTACTGAATCTAGGGTTTTGTTTATGAAATGTTTTTTATTTTTAAATCAAGCTAGCAGAGCTGGGTAGATTTGGGATCACTTGTGTAACTAGATTGATGTTTTTGGAACTAAGTTGAATTTTAATAGTTATAGGCTAAGCAGTGGATAAAAGTCTGTTGACGATCACTCTCTTAGTGTGCAGCGGAAATTTTTTCTTTTGGGAACTGGCTTTTAGTTTCCCCTTTTTATTTGTTGTCAGCCTTGTTTCAAATAAATAGTAGTTTGATCACTCAGATTATGTTATATTTCAGCAGCAGGAGGAAAATTCGGTGGCTGGTAATTTTCCCGTACCCCCCTCAGAGTACAATCCACTTGACGAGCCTAGTCCACTGGGGTTGAGGCTTAGGAAGAGTCCCTCTCTTCTGGATTTGATCCAAATGACTCTTTCGCAAGGGAATTCTCCCAAGGGTGGAACCCATGTCAAGAAAGAGCCCAAGTCTTCCCATACTTCGGGTGCCGGAGACAAGCTCAAAGCTTCGAATTTTCCCGCTTCGCTTCTTAGAATCGGAACATGGGAGGTATGGAAATCAGTGTATAAATTCTATATTTTTAAATCATTTATGATTGACATGGATTGGATTATTGAACTTAGTGATGCAAGGACATGATAATGAATTGCAGTATAAATCGAGATATGAGGGCGATCTAGTTGCAAAGTGTTACTTCGCAAAGCATAAACTTGTATGGGAAGTCCTCGACGGGGGACTGAAGAATAAGATAGAGATTCAGTGGTCTGACATTGTGGCTCTCAAGGCAAATTACCCGGATGATGGACCTGGAACACTGGATGTAGTGGTAACTTTCTACATTTTTTTAAAATAAAGAACAAGAATGATATCATGAATAGCTATAGCTGTATGATGGTTGCCTTTTGTTTTCTAGCTTTCTAGGCAGCCTTTATTCTTCAGAGAGACGAATCCACAACCAAGGAAGCACACTTTATGGCAGGCGACGTCAGATTTTACTGGAGGACAAGCAAGCATACGAAGGTAGTCATTGCATATGACCTACTTATATCTACTTCCGCTCATAGGCGATCTAGGATTTTGTCTGTGCAAGGCTTGAAAATTTTACTTAGGGTTGGTTTGGTTGCAACTTCCTAACAAATAAGCTAGTTTTTTTCAGTCTGGGAAAAAAGTTGGAAGCATCTTAGTTGATGCTTATAGCTTATTCAGGCAAAACAAATAAGTGTAGCTTAAAAACGGCCAATGTTGTTCAGCTTTTAAGCAAAAAAAAACAGAGAAGCTTGAGTTTAATAGAGCTTTAATCTTATGAAGACAGGGGCGGGACTATTAAGGGGACCGGAGGGGCTATGGCCCTTGAAAGTTTCAGAAATTGCCCAAAGTGTATGAAAAATTACTGATAAAATATATATATATAGTTAAATGACCCGCCAACCCCCC
>MKEJ01035913.1:0-13764 GCA_001753735.1 Embelia ribes
CACAACTACATGTATGTCACTACAACCACATAACGCCAACACAACCACAGGACGCCAACATAGCCACAAAATGTTAACACGTCCACAAAATATCAACATAATCACAAAACATCAACACAGCCATAGGACCCCAACACAACCACAGAATGTCAACACAACCATACCTATGCCAAGACAGCCATAAAACGTTAACACAACCACATCTATACCAATACAACTACATAATGTCAACATAGCCATATAACGTCAACACAACAACAACGCCAACACCACTATTGCTCCAATATATATATATATATATATATATATATATATATTTGTATAACCCTGCCAAGCAGATAAAATAAATATTACTACCAGTATCTATAAGCTACCACATATATATGCAAAATATATTTCTATATACAAAAATGATTAACAACTAATGACATGTCACACATGTCGATAAACATACAGAAATTCATATTTAAATTATTATTTTGAATTTGCATGTACTTCATACACCTCCAAAAACATTATTAAAATGCCCCTTCTACAATTTCCGAAAATCCTCGCTTTTGCGCCACTGAGACGCCATATCTCCACCACCCGAATGATCGCATTCTCATACAAAAAAATGGTCTACAAGAAGTTAGGAAAGGATTTCCTAATTTTATTTCAATATAGCCACTGGTGCACAAATCGAGAAAACAGAATTAAGAGAACAAAATGATAAAACTTACGTTCACACGTAGCCACCTCGATACTAGGTAGGAAATGTATAGGCTTCTAGCCTAGATGACCAATGAATCGAAATTAAATTGGGGCGAAACCAAAACGGCACCCTGATTTGATCTATTAATGCATCTCGCATCATAGCAAACCTACACAAGAAAGTGATCTACGAGACATAATGTACACGCTCATCAACTTTATTTCAATGAAATAAGTAGGCACGTAAACCAAGAAAAACAAGTGAGAGAAGAAACTTACGTCAAAATTCTCATCGCGTGATATAAACTTCGAATATGTAGTTATTTTTCGTAGACAAGGATCCGAGCTCGTCGAAACTCGAGTTCCCTCTCTCTTCCTCTCTCCTCCCTTTCCACTGCTATTATGTGTGTGTATGGATGAAACATTTGAAACATTTTAATAAATAAAAAAGAAAGTACGTCACGCTGTTGCTGCTGGCTATTGCTATCCCGAGCACTTCAGGCCCCATTTTGACCTCTCTATGCTTCAAATTAAATTTTTGTACAAATACAAAAGTTATAGATAAATACAATAGCTTTCCAACGGTATATCATAAGACTAAATCAAATTTATGATTTGAAAGATATGACCAAAATACCGTACTACTATCACGACTACAACTTACGCTTAATCGCGTTTAATTTTTTCCCGAAGCCATACCATGATCATGAAAAATCATTCACCACTTCCAAATGTTGTTACGCGACATATAAAATACAGAAAAAATATAATAACTTGTATAATATTATTTAAAAATGCGAAAAAATGGCTTGAAAAACGAGTATAGAAGCTACAGGCCAACACATTTCATTCTCAAGCCTCCGCAATGCTACCCCGCGACAACTATGCCTATGCCAACGATACAATACTACGCCCACGCCTACAATATAATAATAATATTATTATTTAAAAGTAAAAAATTTTCTTAAAATTTCTAATAATTTCAAGAACGTGACACGCTATGAATACATTATCCGTTTTGAACTTTGTCCGGCTTTTAAACATGCAATAGTTAGGTAAAATTGTTAGTACAACAATAATACAAGACTTGTATATTTTTCACAATTTTTATTATCATAAAAACACATCTTTTAATTTTGAAAATAAAACCTTGGGGTAACACGCACCAACACAGCCGACCAATGCAACAATACCACTGCACATTTATCATGGCAATAAAGGGCCTCCACCCAATCTACACCCCACGGGCATTCTTTATCCATCCACTCTAGTGGTCATTCTGGTTGTGGCTATGAAAATCGAGGCAACTCGAGTATACGTTCTTGACTATAGTATTTGAAACCTAAGGCCTGCTAGCTCTGCAAATCTCAGACCACTCTACTCATACTTGTCGCTGCTATAATATACAAAAACGTATCTCACCCATCTGCTATTTTGTTACCTGCATCATCTAGGTTAAATAGATATGCAAGTGGGTCATTTACTATTGATTATACTTGGTATAAGGATACATGTTGTATTCATCACCTTACACCGGATTTTTCCAACCATACACTGCAGGAACGTGACTATTCCGGGACCGACATAATGCGAATAGGTAATGGTCAGGGGGACTTCCCATCCACCATAAAAGTAAAACCAAATTTAACAAATTTACGTTAAATAATCTCTTACATGTTCCTCTAATTCAGAAAAACTTATTTTTTATTAACTAGTTTACTTACAATAATAATGTTTCTATTGAATTACTACCTCATTGTTTTGTTTCAAGGATCTCAAAACGGGGTCGATTTTACTACAAGAACGGATTAGGGATGGTCTATACCAGTGGCCTTCAACTGATTCAAAAAAGCATATGCAACAATCTTGGGTACGCAAGCCACTATAATCAATGGCATAACAGTTTAGGACATCCCACATTTAGTATCATCCACAAAACAATTTCCGAATTTAATTTACCAGTTTTAGAGAGTAACAATTATGAAATTTTTTCATCTTGCCAATAGGAAAAAAGTCATATTTGATTTAATTTTTAGTGATGTTTGGGATCCCTCCCGACTTTTTCTAGTATTGGCAATTCATATTATGTTTCTTTTGTTGATTCTTTCAATCATTTTACTTTACTTTTTCCCATTTAGAATAAATCTAAAGTTACTACCAATTTTTGCCAATTTCAAAAATTTATTGAAGGTTTTTACAGTGTAAAATTATTTTCATTCAGAGTGATTTTTTTTTTTGGGCGGAGAATGTCTTTTCTAAATAAATAATTAGTTGAACAATGGATTAATTAGCGACTCACGTGTTCTCATATCTATCATCAAAATGTCATAGTAAAATGAAAGCATAGTCATATTGTGGAAATGGGTCTAGCTTTACTTACTAGTTCTGTTCCATTACATTGGGATGATACTTTTTTAACTACTTATCATCTTATTAATCGTATGCCTACCTCTATACTTAAAAATAATTCTCCTTATGACACCCTCTTTCAACGAAAATAGGACTATACGCTATTTTGTGTTTTTGTACGTGTTGGCCATTTCTATGTCCTGATAATTAAAACAAACTTGCACAACAATCCACCATATATGTGCTTCTTGGTTATAACTACTTTGGGTATCGGCGTCTTGACCCTAAAATTAGATGGGTTTATTTAGCCCTCTATGTCCTCTTCGATGAAAAACACTTGTTGTTTAAGACCTCTGATATATTACATACACTCACATCTAATGTCTTCTTCCAAACCTAGGCCCACCCCCTCGACCTCCCTCTCCCCGCAAGCCCGATTTTCCCTTTAACCCATCTTATGGATCATATCACACCACCCACCAATAAATCCCACCAATATCCCATAGTCTACTCCCACTATTGGCTCACAACAACCCATATCACCCCTGACCCAATTCACCCCTACAGTTGGGCCTAGTAGCCCATTACCAACTGTGACCCATACCCAGAACCCGACTCAATCACCTTCACCATCTACCCAGCCATCCCCTATATCGCCTGCTATCCTATCCCCAACCTCTAATCCTATTCATATAACATGCCAGGTTCCTCGCTACCCTTAATCGACTGCACTCGATGATGACTCATGCTCGAAATAATATTTATCTGCCTATTGAACTATTAGCTAGTCATTACCCAATACCTTTTTAGTAGTTTGCAACCTTAATATAGTTGTACCTACACGTTTCACCAAGAATTCTCACCACCCTTAGTGGCATTCGACTATAGATGATGAGTTCACGGCCCTGCGTTACAATGACACTTAGGATCTTGCGTCTTCGTCTCATCAGCAAAATATGGTTGGGTGCAAATGGATGTTTAAAATTAAGCACAAATTGGATGGGTCTATTGAGCTTTACTAGGCTCCTTTGGTCATAAAGGGTTTTCATCAGCGAGAGGGCTTAGACTATAGAGACAGCTTTGCGCCCATAGTTAAGCCTATTATTGTTCGTCCGGTCATGTCTGTTGTCATCTTAGCTGGATGGGCTATTATACTGCTTGATATTAGTAATGCTTTTCTTTATGAGCATCTTGAGGAGGACGTATATATGCAGAAGTCACTAAGGTTTATCCACTCTGCCTTTCCTCATTTTGTACGCAAGCTCTGCCATTCTTTGTATGGCCTCGAGTAATCCCCTTAAGCCTAGTATTCTCACTAAAGTTAACATTTACATTCCCATAGTTTTTGCATTAGATGTTCGGACTCGTCTCTCTTTATTTTTCATACTACATATTTTTGCTTATATTTTTTGGAATATGTTGATGATATCATTGTAACCGAGTCTTAGCCACAGCTATTTCTTGTATTATATCTTATCTTCAGCAAGTGTTTACAGTCAAAGATTTGGGTCCACTTCACCACTTCTTATATATTTCAGTTTTTCCAACATGTGATGGAGTATTTTTATCTTAGTAACACTATATTCATGATCTTCTCAAACGCACTAATATACTTGGTACTAAGCCCATCACTTCACCTATGGCCACCAGTTTGATGGCTCCTTGTTTGATGATCTCACTTTATATCGCAATACTATTGGGGCCTTCCACTATCTTACTATTACCCGACCTAATATGTCATTTGTGGTGAACAGGGTATGTTAGTTTATTAATTGGCTGTGTTAGTCTCATTGGGTTGTAGTCAAGTGCATTCTTCGGTAGCTCAAGTATACAATTCATTATGCTTTACTTCTTCAGCGCAGTTCTTTTCTCCAACTTCAAGCTTATTATGATACCAATTGGGTTGATGATCTTGACAATGGGCAGTCTACAACTGGGTATTGTATGTTTATTCGGGCCAACCTTATCTCTTGGTCCATTAGGAAACATACTACTATTTCATGTTTTAGTACTGAGGCTGAGTATTAGGCAATTGCACATGTTATAGCTGAACTTATTTGGTTAATTTCGCTTCTTCGTGAGTTGGGTCCTTTGTTGGAAGATCCTCCTAACCTACATTATGATAACATTGGTACTACTTATTTGACAGCTAACCTAGCCTTTTATACTTGCACGAAACATATCGAGATTGACTATTATTTTATTCGTGATCAAGTGGCGGCCAAGTATCTTGATGTTAAGTTTTTATCCAGACGTAATCACATGGTGAAGGGCTTGACGAAGCCCCTTGTTGCATCTCACTTTTCTCATATGGTATTCAATCTCAACATCCCTCTGCTCCCGTCAGAATTTAGGGGCATATTATGATATCTTCTTATGATTTGGATGATTCCTGTAATTGGGGTTAAGGAATAAATGATTGATATTCTTCATCATTATCTTTCATTTTAATTTAGTATTAGTAAATAATATCCGTTATCACCTTTGGGGTTAAGTTTCCCTCTATAATCTCCATAACTCTTATTCCAATTTTACTTGTGTAAAATAAAATAAATCAATGTCTCACAAAAGTCATAATGTTATTCCCAACCATAAAGGAGAAGTTCACTTAATCCTTTTTCTCTTTACCACACTAGTCTATTCGTTATAAAGTATAAAATAAATATAAATATTTTCTTAAATCTATTTACTTTATTTCACATCTATTTCTTTATTTTAATATGGAACTAAATTTAAAATTTTGATATTTAATTGTAAAATAATAATATCTTTTCTTATTATATAATAAAAAATACTTAAAATAGTGATAAATATAAATCAAATTTAATATATAGGACATATAAAATCAAATTTTGAATGAGAGAAATGTGGGTAGTGAATGATCAAGTATTCTATTTACATTGTTGGGAATGAATATAATTTAATTTAGTAGCCATTGGATTTGACTTTATATACTTGTAGGGTTAGGATAAAAGTTATGGAGATTATGGATGATAACAATTATGGAGAGAAGTTTAACCCCTGTAATTGAGTTTGTCAAGCTAATTTCCTTTTGTATTGATTTGTGAATATATGTATCGAGGATTGTTTATCTAGTAATTTTTTTATTCCCTTATAATATAAGTATGTTTGCATCTCAAGAAATAAAAAAATTGGTGTAAAAACTGATTATTAATGAATTTAGTAATAAGCTAAGCTCCATCAATGTATGCAAGTAATGCAAGTATTATACAAGACATAAATGTTAGAAAATACTTTTATGTTTAAATAAAAACTTTATTATACAAAATATAAATGTTAGAAAATACTTTTATGTTTAAATAAAAACATTCTTTTTTGTATTCATAATTTTTGTTTTGTATTTACATTTGAATTTAAAAATGCTACAATCAATTGTATTGAGAGTTTCTTTCAACACAATATAAACTAAGTAATAATTTATTTTCCTTAACAAAAGCCCCAGATAAAACTCCGCTCAGAGCCCCTTGTTCTATTATTAGCAGAGGTATATATATTTTGTATGTGATTTATAAATTTATTCCCTCCATTCCTTTTTAATTGTTACTTTATAGTTATTTTCTATTCATTTTTAAGTGTCCATTTAGAAAATCAATAAAGCTTTAATTTTTTTTTTTTCTAATTTTACTCCTGTTAATGAATTGGAGTGATATGTTTGTGTATTTAATGAAGGGTATTAACTTAAAATATTATTTCTTTTCTCTACAATTGAGGCCAATTAGTAATTTTCTTAATTCATGTGCTCTAGCCTAAAGTGATAATTAAAAAAGAACGGAGAGATTACTATTTAACAAAACATTGCATACAAACATAAGAGCAAAAATTAAAATTATTTCAAATAATTTTTAATAAAAATAGAGTGTTTTAATTATCATTTGTTAAAATTTTAAATATGCATGATATATAAATTTCGAGTTACCTCCATGAAATCGTGTCACTAATTTATATTCTTGATAATTAACATGACATTTTAATATTTTGTTAAGTTTGGTAGATATGTGAGCAATTGTAAGTTATAATTCTTTAAGTTTTAATATTTTTATTTTAAATTTCTTAAGTTTTATTTTTGTGATAATTAGCAATCTAAATGTTTTAAAGATATGTGATAATTATCAATTTAAATATTTAAAGTTAGAGTATCATCTCTTAATAAAAAATATGCAAGTTAATATTAATTAATTTACAATTTTGGGTAAATGACTTTTGTTACAAAGAAATAAGATGAAAAACAAACTTGGAATAAAAAGTGTGAAACATTTCATGGAATTGGTACTTTTTTATATAGTAGTTTGATTAATTGTACTAGTATTATGAACTTGAGCATGGGGCAATATTGTTGTCTGTCTTTCATGATTTTCTAGGTACGCAATAACAAGGGCTTTTGGTATAGCATTTAAGATGACATTTTTCCCAATGTTCGATGTCCCCGTCTTCTGGCCGATTCTGGTGTGTTACTGGATCTTTCTTTTCTTCCTCACGATGAAGCGCCAAATTATACACATGATCAAATACAGATATGTTCCATTCAGTATCGGAAAACAGGTTAGTTTCAAATACTCGGATGCTCTTTTGAAATCTCCCATTAGTTGAAATTCCAAGATTTATATGCGCAATCTTACAAATGTACATTGAACACAATCCCATGTTGAAAATATAGTGCGTTTGGTGATGGCTTTCAAACGTGGTTCTGGCTCTGAAACCAGGATCGTTGCGGGGGAAATACAAATTTGTCGAATCTAAACTGTTTTCAGTGCAAAGTTCAAGCCCTGAAATGGAAAGAACAAAAAATGTGAAAACATAACCAAAAGCTTATGGTGTAGTTCTTTTTCTGTTTTGCCCATTTCTCTTCTCCCTCACTGTATAATTTTCCTGTTTCGTATAATAGAAATATGGCGGCAAGAAAACTTCAGCCAGTAATGCTGGCACTCGTGGGGATTAACGTCCACACAAACTATGAAGGAAATATAAAGGGAGAGAAGCCCACAGCTGAAAGTAATAATGAAGATTCAATTTTGTTTTCGCCTTAAACGTTATATATGTAAATGGATGACTCCTATTGAATATTTATACCGGATGGTGTGGCCTTCGTTAATGGACTAATTAGGGAGGATCGAGCTGTGTTGAGTGTCTTTGTTCAAACTATTCGTTACATATTTCTGTTGTTTTTTTTCCTTTTCCTGTAGCCCATAGGCGAAAAATTTCCCTTGTCCCAATTGAATTTTTTTATGCACATTGGAAATTGTTGGTGTTGTATCGCGTTCCTCCCCCGCTCTTTCATTTACTGATTGTAATACCAAATCGAATGTGATTTTAATCTGTTTGAATTGGCAATTTTGTACTCTTAAGCTTTTTTGTTTTGAAATTGGTTAAAGTAAATTTGAATTGGATATTGACATTTGTTACATAATATGTATAACACTACCCATTTAGACTCTTTCTTCATTTTTTCCACAAATAATAGTCCAATTCGTCAAGTAGAATTTATTTAGCGTTAGCTTGTATGTTGTTGGCGGTGCCTATAATGATTAAAATCCAATAATAGTCTTGTGATTTTCTGAAGATTTGCCTAGATCAAATGTCACCTGAAGATGAGGATTGGTTGATCAGCGAAGGATCAAACTACATCATCAGATTGAGATTGCGGAACAGGAGCGGAAGCATGAAAACATCATGCCTATAGGTTAAAAAAATGTGAAAATAGAATGAGAGCGAGGATTGTGAATTGGAGAGCACTCTCTCCATGAAGGACTAGGTGGCTTAGGAATCAAACCTCTGGCAAATAACGTTTGGTAGGGTAATAAGGCTACCTTAACGTGCTAGGGCATAACAAATCCACAAGGAGAACCCTTGAATTCACGAGGAAGAAAAGAGCAAAAATCATCTAAAATTTTAAGAGAGATTAACTCGAAATTGTATTGAACGAAAGGTAATCATAGCTACCACTAAATAAGACTATTTCTACCATAGGAATAAAGTAAAACGGCCTCCACGAATAAGAGTTTAACAAAGGAAACAAAGTTTTCATACGCAAAAATTAAGTTCTTCAGCATAGAGGATTGTCCAGACGATCCTGGGTCCGGACAAAACTAACCATCGTTAGTGTCCGGACAAAACTGACCATCGTTAGTGTCCGTTGAGCCTCAATTTCGCCAGGAAAGCTCATCTCTGTCTAACCTCCACAATTTTCGAGTGGATGACTATTTCTTATGCCTCTCCTTTGTCCAGCAACATATCACCTGATCGTATAGTATTTGTGATAAAATGTAAAAAAACTGCAAACATAATGTTTATTTATTTCTGCAATGTAAATATGCAGATGAACGAGACTTACAATAAGGTGTCTAAGAACTCGCTGATGGTGGTGTATTTTAGATGAGGATACAGCTTTGTCCCATCTACACCACCAGATGACTCAATATCAAAGTATGTTTGATCTCCCTTTACAAATGCGCAGTACGTGAAAACCAACTCCATGTTGTTGGGGTAAGGAGTCTCTGAAAATAAGATTGAAAAAAAAAAAAAAAAGGTTATATCAACACATGGAGAATAATACAGCATCAAACAAAGCCTTATGGGTCGGCTATAAAGCCTAGTTAGATATCAAGACATGTCGTTGACATGAATTTTCTTATGTCACTTATTCCAATCTAAGGTAACTTTGCTTATCTATATTTCTAGCACAAATGTCTTTTGTTATCATTTGTAGCAATATTTTCCGAATACTACTGTTGCAAAACAAGAAGGAACGTAATAGAAAAAACTAAATTTCGAGAATAACACAAACTAGTTATAGAAAACTGCGGGTTATGGTCCTTACGACACCTTGAACAATTCTAGTTTATCCCTATTCTTTTCTGAAGTTGGGCCAACCAAAACCGAACGCGTGGCACCACTATGGGCAAGTAAACTTCTAGCTAACAACAACTTATACATTAAGACAGGGATAACGTTAAAATACAAATTCACTATTACGATTAAAAAAAAAATGATATAGGATTTCACTTCATGACAAGCAATTATTGGCAATGATTCGGCATAGTTTCACAGTTGCTATGTTTAAAAAAATAGACCACATGTAGCAACAATACATCTATACAGACTTCGGATATAAGTTTTCAACTTGTGTAGCTTTATTAAGTTAGAGATTCAAACAACTACGAGTAGATGGCTACAAAGACAACCGGCATACCTTTGATGTTTTGAAGAAGCTCCTCTTCAGTAACATAAATCTTCTCAAGCTTCTTCGCGATCTTGCTCTCCCAAAGTTCAACCATTTCATTCATGGAGTAAACATTTCCCGGGGGTCTCAGGTGGAGCGTTTTGTTCAATGTGTGAGGATCATCCACAGCAGCTATAGTAAAGGCAGCAACATCTTTTTCGTTCATAAACACACCTGCAAAAAGATGGTAAATTATTGGTTCAAGGAACAAACAGATTCATTTGATTCTGATTTCTAAACTGATTTCGAAGTTCAAATAAGAGAAACTGCACAAAATGGAGGATTGGTTTCGAGAACAACCTTTGAGAAGGTTCTAGAAAATGAGCTGGACCGGTAGAAAGTTCTTTCCACTGGTCCTAATTTTATTTTTCACATTTCCTGTTTGAAATCTGGTAAAAAGTAAACAAAAGCTACAAATCCAGAGAACAAAATCAAAAAGCACACTATGATACCATATTGTCCTAACAAAAATAGCAAATTACTAAAAAAAATGAAATGCAGCAGAACTACCACGACCTCTTATATCGCCGCTTCCAAATATTGTGATTTCGTCCCTTGGAGGTGTCTTTAAGCCTGGCTGCACTAACGATGGGAGCAAGTAGCTCATGAAAAAGTTGCAACATATGTAAGTGTAGGGAATGCCTTCATCTTCTAAAAGTCGACGAATTGCTAATTTATTGGAGTAGAAGTTGTAATCCAAGCCAGAAATTCGAGTTTTGCTAGGATCCAATCCAAATTCTGAGGGAATGAACTTCTGAAATAGTTAAGCATAACAGGACACTTACTATGAGTTTTAACCACCATTCCATATACGCATTTTTTATCCCAGAAATATGCATGCGCAAGAATTTAGAGGCCAACTACGTTGCTTGGGGAGCCACTTAATGGTTGACACAAGCATAAAGCATATTTACGGGCTTATTTACTCATACTAAAGTTTGTCTCTGCTAGTAATCGGAGTATTTTATTAAATCCTGATAGAAAAGGATAATTAACTCAAAATCGCAAGTTTCTTCCAATGGAGGGAAAGAAAAGGAGAGAAGGAACATTTAAAGAAGTGAAGTAAAATCCTAAAAAAGATCATCACTGTAAAGGCAAAGTACAAGTGAGAAAATATAATTTTCACTCCTCTCCAATTTTATAACATCCAAACTTTCATTTTGTTCCCCATTATACACCTCTTCAATATTTTTTTACTTCTTTTGTTTTATTCTGATACCATATTACACTTTATCGACAAAGATAACATTGTGATTGTCCTCGAATCCACAAACTTGAATCAAAGACATATGGATTCAACTTTACCTCAGACAATTTATCCAATCATCTGATTAACTTAACTACATAAATGATAAAACACTACACAATCATATCCTAAGTTTTTTTGTGGATAATACTAAACCAAACAAAAACAATGATAAATTGCTCACACACTCACACACACATGTATATACGCAATATACAGGAAAGCAGAACAGGAACGGACCTTAATGCACCCAGCTCGTTTAATAGCTGATATTAGAAGCTTCTGTTCAAGGACCTGCTTAGAAGAAACAGCACAGATCACCACATCAACTCGCTTGATCGCTTCAATTAGGCTCGATTCATCTTGCAGAGATCCCTAACAAATCAAACAATTACAAACCTTCAATAAATTACCATACGATAATACAGAGCACTATATAGGGAGAGAAAAATGGAAGGAAGCTTCAATTAGGCGCTGTGTCATCTTGCAGAGAATCCTAATAAATCAAACAATGAGGGCACTCCGGCCCCTGTCCCTAAATGGCTCCCTATCCTGAAAGGATTAAATCCCCGGGGACTCACGCCAGCACTCCGAAATACTCCATATCCTATATTTTAGGATAAAAACCAAGGGAATGTTTCCACCATTGTATCCGAATATTGTTCAATCCCCTAAAAATGAAGGGTTTGCTATAGTGCTCCCCTTGAACTAGGGCCTACTTTTCATGTCCACTTCTATTTTTGATTAGTGTATCCAAACAAGGATTAAAAATTTTCAGGATCGAAAATAGGGACACTTGTAGGAATGCCCATAGAACACTTCAGATTCAGACACCCTATGGGAACCCCTCAACTAAATTTAATGGTTAAATTGTATGCGATATGGGTGCATCTAATACAATTTAATTCCATACAAAATAGGGTGTTTGCTACAGTTATCCCCTGGAACGACGGTTCCAACTTTCATATCAAATACTATTTTTAAGTTTAGGGAATTGTTGTAGCATTCTCTATATTGCATTCTTTATTTTAGAGTTTGAGATACGGGTATTCAAACCCAGACGAGAATATATATATTGGTGGGAATGACATTACACTGTGGGAATGCCCTAAGAACCTCTGATAAATCAAGATGCAGATAAAATAACACAAGGACAGAGAAATGAAAGGAAACTTCAAATAAGGCTGGATTCATATTGAAGAGAGCCCTATGATGAGAACTGGAATTGATCAAGTCTTTAACCGTCTTGTTATTATATTTACTATTTATTAACAAGAGATAATGTAAGGTATTATCTCGTAATTGGTTGGGCTAGATAGATTAGTTATTTCATATTTGCTTTCTATATTTATTATCATCATTATCTTTTATCATAGTTGGTCTATTTAAAGACTATGGTAGGTGTTATTTGATTATTGAGATGTGGATTAATGAAAGTAGTTTTCTTAACACCCTGAATTAAGTAATGGTTTTCATAATACCGTGACTTGTGAGGGTTTCCATACACCACAAGTGATATATTTATTAATTGATTCTTCACCTTAAGAGCATTCCCACAGGTTTTTCTAAAACACCTTTCTTCTCATTTGAATTCTCAATTAAGAAATTAAATAGGAGAAATGTGGCACACACAGTGTCTATATTTCTCAATTTCTAGAATATTTTTTAAAAATACTATAGTAGATTTCTCAATGAGAAAATCTATTATTCACAATTTCTCAATTAAAAGAATAATTTTTTTTCCACAAAAACTATGAAACCCTAGGTTAAGATTCTGGAAAATATATTTTTATATTTTATTATATGATATATAATTATTATAATAATTTTTTACAAATTTTATAGAAATGCTAAGATGGACAACTTCCAAATTACTACAGAACTTTCCATAAAACAACATTATCAAATGACATAAATGACATAAATGCCCAGCAGTCTTTCTATTTTTCTAAATTACTACAGAACTTTCCATAAACACTACATTAGATTTTTTACTATTCAAAATTTATCAATTAAAAATTAATTTTTTTCAGTAAATCTTAAAAAATTGGTTAAGATTAAGAAAAATATTTTTTATATTTTATAATAATATAATTAATTATTTTAGTAACTTTTAACAAAATTTTTAAAAAGTTTTAAAATAGGAATTTCCCAGCAGTCTTTCTATTTTTCTAAATTACAACAGAACTTTCCATAAACACTACATTAGATTTTTTGGATGGAGAAATTTACTATTCAA